>JBBPNG010000336.1:0-26293 GCA_038091095.1 Leccinum incarnatum
CTGACTCCGGACCACTCACCCCAATCATTCCTGGTGGTGGCTTCATGGGTCGTCTCAAAAGCCTCGGAAAGGCACCAGCTCGAAGACCAGTCAACGACGCTGTTCCTAGCTCCCCGGTCACGAACAACGCTGGAAATGCCTTAGACACATCAACCGTTCGCGAGGTGCGATTCATTCGGATCACTCCTTTCATTGTTTACTTGACCCCTTGCAGGATAACGAACCTCATTCCGCAATGACACCCTCCCAAGTCCTGCTGTCAAACCCCCTATCTCCGCCTACATCGAGCGAGGCTCCGACCTTATCACTCCCAACCAACATGGTGGTGATGATCTCAGACGAATCATATCCTAGCTGGAAAACTGTATACCGAGGTAATGTCTCGACCACCTGGGCTGACATACATACACTCGAAGAAACAATGCCGCTTTGGTTGCTTGAATACCTCCTCTTCAACAAAGCTGCTGTTCCGCATGCGAGTAAAATCAGCTTTGTTCTTCTACCAAATCCGGATCCTGATGGCGAGCAACTACCGGAGCTCCTAAACGTGTACGCTACATTTCGTACCGACAGTGATTTATGCTTATCGTGAAACGATTGTAGTGCCCAATCGAAGTTGACTGCAAGCAAATACCTTCGAGTACGAAAACTTACCCATCATGTATGTAGGCCAAGATCTGGGATCCTGCTTGAGCTCATCCCATTCTAGGTGCAGGAAAAATTAGAGAAGATGACCAGCACAGTCAACTCCGCAGCGTCCTCGTCTGTCGACATGTCCGCACCTGGTTCCCCGATCACAAATGACTTCCGCGCGCGAGCAGAGGAAACATATGAAATCCTCTGCAATGATATGGTACTTTCACTCGACATGACTCTTGCTGCAGTGCGACAGTATTTCTGGAGACAGTCTTCCGAGTTGATCATGTACTATCGCTTGAGGAACCATTCAGAGTAGTAGGGTTCAACCTTTATTACATTCGTGGTGCATTTCATCATCATGAAATTCAACAGTAACTTAGAGAGTATTCGACAGTCGGATACTAAGCCTTTCCCTACTGTAAATGTAAATATTGTTGGGGAGAGCTTCAACGTTCCACGCATCATTTAGTGTTTGATAACGGCGTCGAGTTCTCCCGACCGATCTGAAGATTGTCCGAAGCGTCAGTCTAGGAACGCCCGTCATGATCGTGAAGACAGAGGAACTCCGGAAAACACTCGCGGACGGAGCTCAATTCACCGCTCCCTAATAGTACCTTTGACGCACCCAAGATCGGGATCGAGAAGATGCGGAAACCGTGACGGGCCGCTCTCGTGGATTCTCAGAGGTCCCGTGCACGCCTGCCTGACATTACGCATCACTCCCACTACCCGGGCCGCGCTTCCCCCGCTTGTGCATCATCCCTGGGATATTCGTCGAACTCACTGCGCAGTGTGCCTACCAAGCCACATTTACAAAGCTTGATGTTTGAGAAACTCGGGCAATTTCAAGCAGCTGTCCACGAGGGTCCTAAGGGGCAGAGATGGCCGCGCGGGATCTCTCGCTCGTGGTACGCTTCAACGGTCTTGGAAACTGGTCGAAAGACAGCAACGCGGATCAAGGCTACTCTGCGAGAGTTGTAGTATCGTTGACTATGTGCATCAAATTCTTACGATGCCTGACGACAGAATCACGTCAGAAGGTGGTGAAACACAGGTCAGCGATAACGACAGCCCGAGGCTGTTTCGCGAGGTCGAAGACTCGGAGTACCTGGCTGATAATTGGTTTAGCAGCAGTGGTCGCCCATCAGATGCTCCTGAGCAGGAAATGTTTTGACTACCATATCTTCTGCGTGAAGATGTGCAGTAAGATATGTCAGCAAGGTGACGAAGTCGATACATTCTAACGTAATGTGTGGTCGCAGTTCCATTCAGGGCAAGATGTCTGAAAGTCTTTAGACTGGTGGTTCGGTCGTAAAGCTGATTTCTACAGAAGCTCACCTTTATCTGGCGTGGAAAGTGGTACACAAACGGATTAAAGGTAAAAAGGCGTTGTCTCGAATGGTCACCAAGAAGTGAGATGAACTTTCGAGCGTCAAACTAGTCATACATGACCGTTAGCCGCGGTCAGTCTCGTGAACACGTGGATGACTGTTTTCACAGTGTATACTCCCCACTGGGTGAGAATGGAGAAAATGAAGTGGATGATGATTCGCGGTCCATGCGAATCTGGCTGCAAAAACAATTTTATGACGACCCGAGGGACCAATAATCGCTACAGATAGATTTCGTAGTTTTTCCAGGCTTGTGAGTCGAAATAGAACCCTTGAATATGAAGACGCACGAGCACTGGACCGTCGATCCTAGCATCGCATGCAACTCGTCTATACACCCAGACATACTTTGTAAATCATCTTGAAACATTTTTATAAGGAATAAACGGATAGCCTGAATGAATGCGACTACGAAGCTTGATTGACATTCGACAGTGGTTGGGCAATCACAGAATGGATATCTATGCATCGATCCTTACACATTTCCATACACTGAATGAAAGGAAGTGAGCAGATTGAGTCTATCACGGTGGAACGGGACGCGCCTTGAGAACAACGTCAGTGGTGGTTCGGCCCGACTGCCAGACATGTGTGATGGAAGAAAGCGCGGGCATGCACGAGACCACAACCACGCTATCGGATGTATTCGTTTCTTCCTCGGTTGGATCCAGTCGGATTTCCTTCCCCAACACAGCCTGGAGATCCTCAGGTTCAAAATTGCTCGCCGTGTTCCACATTCCACATACCGCAGAGCATGATGCGACGAGTCCAAGCATCTCGATACCTGCATCTGCAAGCGCCGTGCTCGCAGCTATTGAACCAGACGCTATACATCCTTCAATACCGTCATTCTCGATGATCGTGATGTATACATCTATGGTCGATTTTGGAAATAGTTCCAAGCAGACGGATGACACGATTGATTGATGGATTGCAACCGCAAGGGATCTGTCTTCGGCGTCCTTTGGTATTGCTTTTGCTCGATCTGATCAACAATGTCGGGATCACGCTGAGACACTCACACGAAGCGGGGCTCTGCGGCGGGTGCACGAAAACGGTGCAAATTTAACCTCGATGTTCAATTTTCCCTTTTCACTATAAGTGGTGGACTTGGACTGCCTTGGACCATATCTGTAGTAGCACCTTCAGATTCGCCAGACCATGACTGCAACGACGAAGACCGACGCACACAGCACATGCCAACTTGGTCTTCTCTGTCTCGATGTAGGCCGATCCATTTGCTTGGCTGATTAACCCTGGTTGCAAGACTGGAAAGGACGGATCAGTCTAGAAGTTGAAGGCATAGTTTTTCCTACAAATTGGGCGTATGTCTGTTGGTTGTCGACCGCTTCGCACATTCCAAGTGCTCTGATCTTTCACTTGATGATCGAAAACCGGCGAGAAGGATTCGTCTGGGCCATTTATGCGCCTTCTGTCGAAAGGATTCTGTGTCATTGTTCAACAGTGTTAGTGGTTGGACTCGGATAGTACGGCCCGGAGGATCGCGTCGGAGCCCGAATTACTCGAGAGGACACGCGCCAGATATTCAACATCCGACGTTGCCGAGACACTCGTGCCGCGATGCCTGCCCAGACTCCCGCCAGAGCTCGTCATGAAAGTTTCCATTTCCCTTTTCAACAAGAACACAAAACCACTCGGCGCTGCTCCTCCTCTTGTGAAACCATCAGCGTTTTCGTCGCTTGACGATGAAGACGTTCCAGACACAGTCCCGGTTGCTTCGACCAGCAAAGATGCGAACGCGAACAAAAAGCTTCTGGCTCACAACGTAGCGTCTTCAAGGGCTACACAGCAGCGCATGGAGCGGGAGATGAAGGTCGACGCTACGGTGTACCAGTACGACGAGGTCTGGGACAGGATGCAGGAAGCGAAGGAGAGGCAGAAGGAAGCTAAGGAGACAGATACGAAACAGCGCAAGGTGAGTACATCTTACTCCGTCTTATTTCACGCATTTACATGAAGCGCGTCAGCCCAAATACATCGAGGGCCTGTTGACTTCCGCTGCCACTCGCCGTCTAGATCGTCTCAGAGCCGAAGAGAAGATGATCCAGCATGAGCGGGAAATGGAAGGGGATGAGTTCGCAGACAAGGAGGCCTTCGTCACGCAGGCGTACAAGGACCAGATGGCTGAAGTCCGAAAGGCTGAGGAGGAAGAGAAGCAGAGAGAAGGTTCGTCCCAGCCCGTCTCTTTTGCACAGTCGCGCTGACCGTGCATTCTAGAGGCCGAAAAAAGGAAGCAGAAGGGGACAACGACAGGATTGGCGCATTTCTACCGGAAGCTATTAGAGGACTCTGAGCAAAAGCACGAAGAAGCTGTTGCTGCCGTCTCGGAACCCAAGCCTTTGATCGGCCCACAAGGCCCTTCCCTGACCATCATTAAGCCGCCGAACTTAGCGCCAGCATCCGACGTGGAACTAGCTCGAGTTGCACGCGAGCAAGGAAAGGATGTCGAATTAAATGACGACAATCAAATTGTTGACAAGCGAGAGTTGCTGTCAGCTGGTTTGAACCTCGCAGCTCCGAACACTCGTCGGGTTGGCTTGCAATTGATTAGCAAAAAATCAGAGGACACCTCCGAACCTCAGATTCACCGTGCCGTTGGGACAGCCGCGAGTCGAAGAGAGATTAACGCAAGAAGAGCGGCGGAGATTCATCAGCAGATGGACGAAGAACGGAAACTACAACAGGCACAGAGGGAGAGAGATGAGGAGGAAAGCAGGCAGAGGATTATTGCGAAAAGGAACACAGATGTGGACATACAAGATGCAAAGACTAGATATATGGAGCGGAAACGTCGGAAACTGGAAGAGGGCGCAACTGCGACCGGTAGCACTGAAGAAGCATAGTGACGCGCATGATTGTCGCTTTACAGTCTGCCCTGTTCCTAACAAGGCCCGTCCAGGCGTTCCTTCCCCATCAAGCGGACCAGCCGTTCAAATTCTCGCAGTACGCTTGCCGCAGTTGGACGGTGGCCTGGGTTACCGCTAAGCATTGGCTTGGTAAGATACAGCAGTTCAGGAATGTACAGATTGGCTAGCTGGAGAAAACCTTAGCAGGCTGCGGGATGCATACAAATAATTCATACTTTGCATGCTCTGAGGATGAGAACTCCGAGGGCCCACACGTCGACCATGTAAAGATTACATACTCGACCATTCTCGAGCTCGGGAGGGACCTCTGTTCCTTTGGGCGAATAATTTCCGGGAGTAGGCAGGTCGTCGACTCTCCAGCTGAGCTCGTAATCGATGCAAGCACACTGGCCATGGTAATTGGTGAGGAAATTGTAGAGTGATATGTCAAGGTGGACAATGCGATTCCGGTGCATGAAAACGATGTGCTGGAAAGAAATTGGATCAGTGACAAAGCATAGAGACGAAAGGGTACACTTGCTTCGATGCACTGATGAATTGAGGATAGAAAGTCCCGGAGCCTGTAGGGTATCTCGGGCAACAAATGGGAAGACCATTCCTCCATCACAATGAAACAAATCTCATCGCTGGGCACGTCTATTATATCGAGAACAGCTGCATTCTGCATGTCATGACAAGGACATTAAGGACGAAAAGATAGAACACACGTATGCAGTGATTCATGGGATCATGCCGCAGGGGATAGGAAGACATGAGTCGTACATTCCGAACTTCTCTGCTTGAACGATGAACGGCCTTGACAATCAACTTGGTGTCGGTCATGCAGCAGGTTGCTCGGAAGAGATTTTCTGGCTAATGAGAGTCAGAAGACCATGCTGATAGAAAAAGGGATCGTGCCAAACCAGACCGGGATCCTTGCAGAGAGCACCATCGTCCGACGTCGAACGTGCGTGAAGATATGGGGAGAGGTGAACGATACACGTTTCCGTGTCTATTCCATGGCGGCGATAACGCTCTCTGACATCTCGTAGAGTCTCCAGCCGATACCCCTTTGAGAAGATGAGATCACGGTACTTTGACCAGTAGGGAGAGAGACGAGCATTGACTTGGTCGTCATCCAGGGATGAATCCGACGAGGAAGACGAACACGACTCGCGATCCCAATCGACGGACGAGGGCATAATTATTTTGAAGGAGTGTGGGCATCGTCGCCGTATAAAACGCAGACGGGTGATTTCCTGAATGAAGGGTTAGACATATGTTACTAAAGCACCGAGCGATGATTAGGACATTTGTTCCCAACCGGACGAAACGCGTCGCCGAGGATAGCAAGAAACACCCAGGTCCTTTGGGACAAACAAGCCTAGTTTAGCTTTGACCCACTGACTCGTCCCATGGAGCAGGGCACAAAAGGAAAAAAGACCGTCTTCGTCGGCGGTATTGGCGACGACGTGGACGAATCCGTCCTCTACGAGTGTTTCTCCGCGTTCGGTGAGTAATCTTAACCCTCACACAAACCGTCCCAACGCGTCCAACAGGAGACATCGTCGAAGTACAACTGCCACCAGCCGTAATAAACTCCACTACCGAGTCAGGTACACCCAGCTTTTGATCGGTCTGATCGGTCCCCTCATTCCCATCTAGAACACAAACACCGTGGTTTCGCTTTCGTCACGTATGCCTCGGCTGCGGATGCCCTGGACGCAATTGACAACATGGATCTCAACGAACTCCGTGGAAGGGTTCTCAAAGTAAATGTCGCTAGACCAATGAAGGCTGGCATACAACCCGGTGCTGGTAACAGAGCAAGTATGTAGCATTTTTATTCTCTCCCAGACTCCCCGCAAACAGTAACCCGTCTCCCCTTAGTCTGGGAATCAGAAGACTGGCTCAAGGAGTTTGCTAAACCGCTCGCTCAAAGTGGAGGTAAGCCTCTCATCGCGTCTCGCTTCGCCTCCCCTAAATCGAGTGGTCAGGTGTTCAAGGTCGGAATGCACAACGAGCAGCCAATGGAAACGATGCAGAACCTTCCGCTGATCCGGATGCCGATGACGAGGATGCTATGGAAGAATGATAGTTCGCTCCCGACTCAGTCGCCCTTTATCCAACAACATGGCAACCTTGTCTACCAGCTCCACCTGCAGGTCATATTCCGGGGTCCAGGATTCAAAGCGCTGCGAGATTGGGGGTACACAGATGGCGGAAACAGGGGATGATTCAGAATTTTGGATGATTTATGTCCGATTCCTCGAACTGCGCGCGGGCGCGTTTGATGTCCTCTTGCATGAATAAAAGTTCTTCCATCCGAGCAAGCTTTTTTGCATCGGCCGGCCTCGATAAAGCTCGCCGTAGGTCTTCTATGGACAGTCGAGTCCTCCGTTGTGGACCTCCTGCCGTTTGGCACTATTTCGAGTATGTCATAAAACAAGTCTGCTATCCAGCAAAACGAACGCACCACATCAACGATAAACTCGACCAGGATTTCTTCCATCACGTTCACAGTGTCAGCCGCCGGGTTTCTGTCGTCTCCAAAACCGTACATTAGGTTCTTTACTGAGTGCAACACAATCAGACCTGACACAGCCCTTCTAAGAATCGTGAACGAACTGACGTTCTTTAGTAAAAAGACCCTTGAAGTTGGCATTCTTGCGACCTCGCCCAGTGCCTCCGGTGGTTGTACCGGCCGTGGCACCTGTCTCGCGCACATACGACGGAGTGTAAGAAGAAAAGGTGGTCTGTCTTGGAGTAGGGGCCACTGATGGGGTTGCAGCTGTTGCGGGGGTATGAGGAGTCTGTGCTGCAGTTGTCCTTGCCACCTGCGGTGTAGTTTGGGTCTGCTGCTGGGGGATGTAGCTGTAAGGGTACGGCCATGCGCCATAGCCAGTTACGCCAGAAGCATATGCACTCTGGTAGGCTGCTGCGTAACCCTGCGGCTGATACGTGCCAGGTGTTGCGGGATGGTAGGTGGCATAAGAATAGGAAGTTCCGGTAGGATTGTGTTGGTAGTGCGAGTAAGACATACTGTATGTACAAATCGGGTTGCCACTTTGAACTTCTACCCGTCCGCGTCATCACCGCCTCTCTCCAACGTCCGTGCACTGTCCATCATCTGCCTCACTTTCTGCCACTCTATTTCAATGATGCCACGCTGATCTAACCATTCCACCATCTTATCCGCATCGTGGAGATCGCGCGGAGGTTTGATCCCGCCGAAATACGCAACCTTGACAAACCGTCGGGACCCGTCCTGAGCTTCCAGGATTTGCCGTTGCAAGGATTTATAGAGTGAATACTGTGTAATTTAGCCGGTCTCACATACGAACATTCTGCAGGACTGGACGAACCTCCCAGTGACTGAATCGATGATACGCTTGAGTGCGCGCTGCGCAAAATCGACCAACATTGAACTCTGCCTTCACCTCCCGTTCACCATCTGAATTGCTACCTTGGTCCATATCACCATCTCCGTCTTCGCGTTCATCTGATTCGTCATCCGATACATCCTGCACATTAGCATGAGTAAAGGTCAGGAACAATATGAATGATTATACCTCAAAATCATACTTGTCGTATCGCTTTCCACTCAGTCGCGCGATCAACGTGGATAACCTACCACCTAGATGGCATGCATCGCAGTAGGGAATTGCGAAGGATAAAGGAACGAGGGAAAGTTTTGGATATGCTTCTAAGGTTTGCTTGAAGTCAGATCTCCACACGGATGATGCCACCAGTGAATCGCGCAGCCCGCTCAGTTTGCGGCGAGTCACTTGAAGTGGCACGGAGAGATACTCCTCCTCTGATGACATAGTGAACCATATAGTTTTGGTGGATTACGAGCAATCGTACCTTTGAGAGCGCGTTCGAAAAATGGGCCTCTGTCGCCCAAAGGTTGGACGGCTACGTGAACAAAAAGTTGACAGATAATCTTGAAATGGTGTACTAGATCCTGGTGAGTGCTCAAGCTGAATTCGAGAGGAAGTTGTATCGCAGGGACGCCATGCACATCGTCGACGATGAAGTCCTCTTCACCGTCATCAGTTCCATCATCTGAAGCATCTGAGCCCCCGCTGTGATGCGGCTTGGCGCCTTTGAACGGAGCCTCTGCAGAACTTTCTGACAGCTCAATTTCTGAGGGAGATTCGGACACTGGTTCGCCACGTTTCTTGCCCTTGAGCACTTGGGGGAAGAAGCAATCAGTCGAATCGTTCTAACATCGATTGACTTTGAACTCACTCTTCAACTTTTTCAAATTCTTTTGGAACGCCGTCAGCTTGCCCCGAGAACGCAGACGACTCTCGAGCACTTTTAAAGAATGATAGGCACTCCCGACAACTAGTGGAGGCTAGCAGCCAAACTACTCACGATTTCCGGCGTCGAGTATATCATCATCTTCTTCAGGGGTCGAGGGTCTTGTACCCCTGATCAACTTGCGTTTGCGAGGTCTAGCGTCACTATCGTCCTCAGACTCAAGAACAGCTTTCTTTTTCCCTTTGCGACGTCGCGGTGGTCTAGCTATTTCCTCCACTGATTCGTCGCTTATCGTGGCAACGGGAATAACATGGGCGCTCATGAGACTGGTCCGTTTCTTTGGACGGCGGGGGGAATTGTCTTCGTCGCTGATTTCAGCGACTTGCGGCTCGAAATGTATGGCGCCGACGTCACTATCTGCATCTTGGGCCTGGTTGAAGTCATCGGACGAGGTACTGGAGATTTGACGCGTCCGCTTTCGAGTAGAAGGACCAGGACTGGGACTCTTTGGAAATAAAATGGATGGTGATGACGGGGGCGATGAACTGAGAAAATGGAGCAGTGTTTGCTGCTTGGGTTTCTGAGAAGACGGTCTTCGCCGCGACATCACAGACTCTGGTCCTCCTGTCCGAGTGATCGTTCTGGTTCAAGGTAGTGAATTATGGCAGCATGATTTCGCTATTAGGTTACTCCTCTTGAACGCCAACAATATTAGGTCTACATAGCCATGACTATGTCGACATTGGACCGTGTCTATATAATGTTACCCATCACCAGTCCATCACATCAGGCTGCACGAAGCCTGGCTTTCTGTGCCTTTTTAGTTTTATCCTTCAAGATGGTAGACCCAATGAACCAGCCAATTCCGGAGAGTCCGACTACGAGCAAGAACGCAGGTAGCCGGACGGCCCATTCACGAGGAGGAAAGTAATTGTGTATGGGACTTGCAGAGTCGAAGAACGGCTGTGAAATGAGGCGTGAATCGCGGGGAATGTGATAGAGATGGTGTTAACTGACGAGAAGGATGGCCCAAGTAGTGTAGTAGACGAAAACGAACGCCGCGACGAGCAGCATAGAACCACCGAGCGCCTTGTCACTCACGGCCTGTCGTGACAGCTAACTTAGTTACCCGTACGACCAGCTCTGAACGAACTCACCATCGTTGACTGTGCGCGCAGTGACGGTTCGTGTCTAAAGTAGCTCCGAATCGGACTCCATCGTTAGCAAACATCCTCGTGTTCCTTGGCAACGACCCCAAAAGTCTTGCATGAACGTCATTCTCAATGTCATCCATGAACTCTCATGCTGTCGCGTCGCTTGCCCATGTCCGGATCCTCCTCCTCCCAGTTGGCCAGATTCCTAGGGCCGCATTCGATGCTTATGCCGCAGATATACGGTCATTCGAGTCCATACGTCTAGGTGACATACCTGGAGATGCCAAAGATGAACGAGGTGAGCTGAAACATGACCTGGCATTCATACCCTTACAAATGTAAATCCAGCTCGTTTTCTGCCGAACCCACTCTCGAGTGGTTATCTGCAACTCAGCTTCTCTTCCCATCCTAGCTTGCATTCCCACTCGCCGCTTTGCCTATTCCGACCCTCACACTTCAATTTGGGTATCATCGGGATTGGTGCTTGTTCTTCTTCTCAGCCATTGTCGTCCACTTTGGAACAATTTGAGAATGTGTTGGCCGAAGTCTCTCCGGAAACTTCCACATTCCCGCTCGCCAAAACTTGCTTTGCGTTTCAGGAGGACGAGGAATCCAACGTTAGCCTCGGAGAAAACCCTCCCGGTCTGTCTATGATCCCGAATGCACTTGGGAACAAGAAGTTGTACATAGGAACATTACTCGCCGACCTATGCTCGCAAATCTTGAGTGAATTTGGACGTTTGGTGTGTAACGCCGAACTCTTGCTGTATCTCCGTCTCACAACATCAGGTTCATACATTGGAAACTCCGTTAGGGAACGAGTACCTCAATGCCGTCCTCTTTCCAATCCTGCCTTCGGCCGCGGAGATGCCGTTCTCTCTCGAATCCGACTCACAACTCTTTCAGCCAGCTTTTCCTTCCCAATCTAGTCAATCAGAACTCGGCGCATCACATCTATCTATCCCGGCAAACAATGGAACGACGCGTAACTCATCTGGCCCTGCCGGACCACAACGTCATTCCACGCTGAGTCCCCAACCCGGTAGAAAGCGCGTCAGCGCAGTGGGAACAACTTCTTCTCATGCAAGGCTCTTCAAAGTTTACGGAGATTTCTTTCTGTTAGCGGGGAGGACACAGGATGCCAAGATTTGGTCGGTGGACCTCGTTTTTTGGGGCGATTCTATGAATGACAACCTTCAAGGTATCAAGAGGCACTGAATTTGTTCAAGACCGGAACGGATCCCATTTGGCATGCATCTGCCATGGAAGGCTTGGCAGTCATTTCTGTCATCGACTCTTGGGCTGCTGGCCAAGGACTGGTAAGTCTCTGTTGTCGTCGACAATGGTTTGCTTTATACTTTTTCACAGGACGCATCAGTCAGTGATGCAAAGGATCCCTGGATGGAGATCAATGAGCAACTATCACAAGCCATTGCCCTATATCTCAAGGCCAGTGTTCTGTCCGATACCACGCAAGACTATTCGTTGTTAGCATCCATTTACACGTCGGCTGTCCTGCGACAGACTTCGCTGCTATTCTGCGTTTGGTCATCGAAAGGATGGGGAGCATTGGCTTTTGCAACGATGCTGCAACCAGATGTCACGACCCATTGGCAGAAGGTTGTCTCTGATAACTCTTGGACCAACCTCGAACGGCTCAGTGTCATCACTGGTATCACCCGCTCACAGATAGCCAACGCAGTCTCACAGGCACACGGTCCCTGGCTACTGCACCTTGGTCCTCAAGAGCGTCTTGTCATCTTGGAGTTCATGGCAAGTATCTACAATTGCCTGGGATACAGGCGCAAGGAAGCGTACGTCCTTCGAGAAGTGGTTAGCTGTATCATGGACTTGGTTGTCTGTGGTCGTGAAGAGTTCCAACTTCACAAGTCCGAAGTTGGAGGTCCCGCCTTGGTCGTTCGCGCTGCTGGCCTCCAGAATGGAGATGACAATACTCCTACAAGCAACGGTGGCTTGGTTTTTCGACCCAGCGAGAATATGCAAGGCAACCACAGTATACTCGGGATTATTGCGTACGCGTGCAAAGCTCTTGGCGTCAATCTGGAATCCGTGAATGTATCTCCATCGTCAAATGCTGAGGTGGAGGGGTGTGATGACACACAGATAGTTCCCTTCGAAACCTCATCATTAGTCGAGTCCCTGAATACTTCATTTGGATGGCCGGAACTCCAAGTAGGAGTCGTGCGTGAAGCCATTGCGGTCGCTGAGGCACTTCCTGGTCAGTATCCGTCCTTGCCATACACTCAATCTCACGGATTCGATAGATCAACTGGCTGTGACTCGATTTGCTTTATCTGCTCTCAAGACCATGCATTCTACTCTTTCCGTTCCCGATCAATGTCATTTGTATCAAACAGCTTCCAGGGCGCTTGCTGTGACACGGCGGCGTGGTGATTCATCGATGATCGAGTACTGGGCAGGACATCCTGTTCAAAGTATTGCCGTGTTGCCGTGAGCATTTCCGTGTATGGTTTTCGCTGGCGGCTCATGATTTCTCCAGTCTCCCCCCGCACCGCATTCCGGCCGAGAAACCACTCTCATTGTTAGCCACAAATAGTTCCAGACCGCGTGCCATGACTATCATTTCCGGCTCAGATAACGACTTGTTTTTATACAATCCCCGGAAGTTGGTCAACCAGCAAGTAAGTTGAACGAAATGACTATCTTTGAGTTGCTAAGAGATTGTATGATAGGGCAGGATTACCATCGTTCAGAATGAACTTGCTGAGCTAGTGATCGCTTTGCACAATCCTTTTGTGTTCGAGCTAGAACTTCACAACGTGTCACTAATGCAAGTACTTTTGTCTGAGCATCCCCGATTTCGTAGCTGACCCCTTCTAGTACATCGGGAGTCGAAGTCGAATGCAGTGCTATCGGGTCAATCATAATCCCTCCAAACACTGTCCATGCTATCACAGTGTCTGCAATTGCCAAGCAGCCAGGTACCTTGATTGTCAAAGGCTGCACAGTCCATGCTCCTTATGGGGCCCCAAAGAGAGTTTACGTTCCGATGTCCACAGAAACCGAAGAAGAGCACCAGTCGCGGCGGCGAAGCATGGTGATATGCGAGAGTGGGAGGACAAAATATTCGGGACTCAATTCGAGGGCATGGGATAGGGGCGGGAAACGTTTCACCAGCCTCTTGTCATCGTCCAAGCTGAAAGCGCAATTCTTGGAATGCGTTGTCGTTCCAGAGCAGCCGTTGCTTCGGCTGAGATGGACTTCCCTCACGCACGCGGCAGTGATGCTTTACAATGGCGAGAAGTGCGTCATCAAACGAGGCGAAGGTGTCTCCCTTTCTTGATATCTGCTTCCAGGTCTACCATTCGACTCACGCTCGAGAATATCTCCCCTCTACCGGTCGATTTTTTTACGCTGTCGTTTGATGATTCCACAATTGCTCCTGCACAAGAAGCGTTGGCAGAGGGGCAACTCAGCGTTTTCGAAGTATTCGAAACAGAATACGATCTCATTCATCGAAAAGCATTTTCGTGGAACAAAGACAAGGAGGTCAAAGTCATCAATCCAGGTCAAAAAATTGTTGTCTCTGTTGCGTGCTTTGGAAAGGTCAAATGGTGCGTTTCTTCAGATTTATATTTCTGAAAATTATCATGCTCTCCCTATAGTACAAGTGGTACTGTCCGTGTCTCATATGCATATGTTCGTCGCAAAGATGAAACACAAACTCCACCTGAGATGTTCCATACAAGACAACTGACATATCCCATGACCGTCACCGTATACCACATGCTAGAGTGCCACGACATGAACATCATGCCTTTGGATTCACTCAGCAATATCAGCGACGAGTTACTCCAGAAGAATGCCGATCCGCATGAATGGTGTCTATTCTCCGTTGAAGTACGGAACACGTACGGATCCCCATTTGAAGTTGCGTTCGACAGAACTCAGCGAGGTAATGTGAATTTTCCACCTTGATCATGAAGCGTGCTCATCAGGACAGATGTGCCGGATGCTGTAACACGTTCTGTTGTTCCCCCTGGCTCGACCTCCCGGTAAGTCAAATTTTATGATGGATTGCTCGTTCCCCGTCGGCTAACTGAGTCACCTTCGATCAGAATCATACTCCCCGTCAGAAGGTTCCGGCTATCCGATGATGTCATTTCACGACCCATTCCCACCCTATCAGACCGCCAGTTTGTCGTCTCCAAGTCCAGTCTGAGTGATGCAGAAAACAAGGCTCAGAGGGAATTGTTTTGGTACCGCGAGGAACTGTTGGGTATGGTCCACGGCCGTTGGAAAGAGGTACCTGGATTTTCTTTCACTATTGCACGGGCGGTTGCTGATTTCTCTCAGGCGAATGGAAACCGCAACGGAGATTTGTCCCTGAGACAGCAACGCATAACGACTCGCATGCTAAAGGCCCTCAGGACGGATCTGACTCGCATAGATTTGTCACTAGTGCAATGTTGTCCCGAACAGACAACGGTCGGACGATCGGGTAGAAAGTTCATAGTGACACCACACGAGGTTGTGAACTTGGCGGTCAAGGTCACCAACACTGGTCGTATGTCAATCGAGCCCGTCTTTCTGTTTCCTTCTTGTTGATCATGTCCCCAGCCTCGATTTTGGTAATAATGCTGAATTTATCGACGAGTCCGGAGGAGCATGTCCTTTTACAAGGCTCTCCGACGGACGTCACGCTGGGCCGTGTAGGGAGCGGCCAATCTCAAGTCGTGCACATTCCACTCTGCTTTTTGACCGTTGGGCACTTTGAAATTACCGTCGAAGCAAGACAACTAGGAGTTACAGGAGACGAAGGACGGACAGGAGTCGCTCGCCTGTGGGCAATCGCCCTACCGGACAATTCGTTTCGAACTACGTTTACGGATGTTGGGTAGTTGCCATGCTCGAGCGGCGCCAGATGTAACCGTCATCAGACATCAATCATATCTTAATTCGTGATCAGGTTTTGATGTCCATTCATTCTGAAAGCCCGACCTGATCATTGCATTGTTTGACTTGGAGTTGAAACGTCGACTTCAGACTGCAAACAGCTTAGATTATAAAAAACGCGGGGCTCCAAGAAGCAAGATCAAACACAAACAACGACGGAGGAAAAATTGTAGTCCCACCGAGGATTGAACTCGGGACCCTTGCATTATTGTAACCACATAAGTACAACGCTCTGACCACTGAGCTATGGGACTATCACTTGATGTTGCCCCTATGGATAATAATATTCTCACAGGTGACCGATGACGAGTGTTCACCTAGACCTGTACTTCGAAGCTTTATTATTCTATGGTTCAAGAAGCCGTGCCTCCTCCTCACATCCGTTATTGGATATGTGCAAAAACCTCGTTCCAACCCTCCTCCCTTGTTCTTCCGAATGAGTGATCCACAAGATGGCTTTCAGCTCGCTCTCCTCAGATCGCAATTTGGCAGAAATGAAGTTTTCGACCAGCGCTGTGGAGTGAGGATCGAGTGCAGAGGTCGGTTCTGTAAGGAATGAGATCACAACCTGGTTAGGACGAGAGTGTGCCGACAAGCGAGCACCGAAGTTACTGACCATCCAGCAGCAGCACTTCTGCAGTGTCAAGGCCGAGCGCGGTGGCCAGTGCAATCCGCTGCGATTCCCCACCACTCAGACTTGACCAGTTCCTGTCCCAGAGTTCTTCATCGATTCCCCAGGTTTTGGAGATCTCGATCGGGTATGTGAGCCTCCTATCGTCGGCGACACCCTTGGGAATCTTGCGGGAGTTGAAAGACGAGACGGCTGCGAGAAACTCCCGTGGGGTGCCCGGCAGCAGCGAAGGTCTCTGTGGGACGTAAGACACTTTTGTCCTGAAGTGAGGCACGCCTGGTCGGCCCGCAAGCATTAGGGCGGGCTCGTAATCATATCATGGTACAAAGACATACTGAATGCTTTGGCGGTACTGGAGACAAAATCATCTAGCTGTGGGTACGTTCCACGAACAAAGAAACGCTTACCGGCCTCGATAGAGAATTTGGCCGTTGTACACGTTTAAATGGGAAATGCATTTCAATAGTGTAGTTTTCCTGGTTGTGGGTAAGCGTGGCTTCAACAGGCGGAACGATGGTTTCACGGCGTACCCAGACCCACTTTTCCCTTGTAATACAATCACATCGCCTTCGTTGACATCGAAGTTGAGCTTGCTGAAGATAGTGTGCTCATTGTCTCTGGTACAACTGACATTGCGGACTTGCAGTAACGTCGTCATGCCGTCAGCACTGAAGTACTGATGAATCGATGAACGTTTGAACCTGTTAGCATGAGAATTATTACATCCCACGGTGGCAAATATATTGATGAGATGAGGGTGCCCGTAATATGTATTGTCCTAATAACACGAGTCTAAATGGTAAGTAAGTACTTTGTGTCTAGGGCTGAGGCGGCATTCCCATCTCTTCCGGTGTTAAATTGGAGCTCTCGATCATTACACCAACACCAACTTTAGCAGCGTTCTAGAAGTCTTCGTTAGCGTCTTCACGACAAAAAAAGCAGATAGGAATTCACCTTAAAGTGGTCGATCTCACCAGAGACCAAGAAAGCAAAAGTAGGGGCAAATCGTTGCTCAAGCAGAGCCGAAACTTTGCCGGTGGAGTCCAACTGTGCTCTAAAAGTTGCCATTCGAAGGTCGTACTTCGCACCCACAGTTGCTATGGCGTCTCTTCTCTGGGGTCCTGCGATCAGCTGCATATCAGCTGCTACCTCCACCTTGTCGCTCAGCTTCTGCCAATAGGTGGCCTGCAAGATACCAGCAGGTTGTAATTGAGCGGTAGTAATCCAGTTCTTGTTGGTACCTGTATACTTGGCAAGGTAGGATGTTGCGAGCTCCGTCATCTCTGGTGTTTGTCGCTGATATAGTGTCTCAAAACCAAATGCCAAGTTCTTCGTGATTGACTGGAAGTAACTTCCGATGTAAATGCCGGTGAGGTCGGTCGGTGATGGGTTGACAGCTTTGAGGTTGAGGGAGTAGTCTTGACCTTGGTAGTCTTGTTCCAGCTGCAACATACTATGCCCAGCTTGTTGGGAAAGCTGTATGTGACAAGAACAAATGAGAAAATTGGCAAAGGACGAAAATTGAACCCCACCTGCGCTTGCATCTTGGTGATGCATGTCTCTGACCAGCCTTGGTTCATCCTGGCGTTGACATTACCCTCGTGATCCACGCTTCCTTGCAACAATACCTAGAGGCCGCGTCAGGTACATTGAGAGGATGATAGAGATTGTCGCGTTACATTGTTTGTCGCGTATACAGCACCAAAGTTATAAGATGGTGCCGCAACCTGAGAGCCAAGGTTGAAAGAATGTGATATTTGGAACGCAGGGTTAACGGAAAGGTTCTTGGACAGGTCCGCCCTAGCACCATCGAACATGAAGTTTGTTAGGTGGGTCACTGAGGACAGCTTCGGTATGAGACCAGGGTGAAGAAAGGTAGTCGATGGACATACATTTAACTTCCTTCTGCAAGTTCTCGACGGTACCGGGGTTTGGAAGGTCCAATGATTTTCGCCAGGAAGCAAAGCGACCATAGAGGGAGGTTAGAGGGGAGACGGTGGACAAGTAAGAGTATTTTTTTGGTGGCTGCGAGAAGTCATCAACACCTATTTTCTCGGAAGGGAGCTGAGAGGACGCCATGAAGAACTCGAATGCAGACGCGGTGAAATAGACAAAGTCACGAGTGCAAAAAAAAGAGACCGTGGGTAACGTTTGCCGATTTCAGACTACACTACTTACTTCAAGTTCAAGTTGAACCCTCTTGACGCTGGGTATACGGTGACCAGTTTCATTTGCTCATCTTCTTGTGAGTGTAACCATAGTATGACCCATAGCGTCACTTAAATTTAACTTACTAACTTACCAAGGTCCTGACCAAGGAACGTGCTCGAAGGACTTGTCCCAGGGTTTTGTGCATCGGAGTCACATCTAAATCGGAACATCCCACCCAGACTCTCATGAGCCCGTACTAGCAGCTACTAGAGACGCACCTTGGGAATGAGTTGGTGGAGAGGGACGACCGACAACCTTTGGCACCAATGGTGCCGTGTCCAAATCTTATCATTCCAAACCGGAGAACGTGTCGATCATATCGTTGCCATGGCCGAAGACCCGTAAATTTTTAATTTTTTAGTACTGTGGTAAGTGTTTCCGTTTGGACTTATATAGCACACGAGTGTGGAGCGTCAAACAGTTTTGAACTCGTTTTGAAAGGATGTTACATCGCGATCAGGAAGATCGAACGATCAATCACGCTTGACAGATGACATCGCATTACCAGCACATCAACGGTAGCACAGCAGTACCCATCACGACTACGCTTGTTCATGTCCTGACAGACGGTCGGTTGGTCGTATATAACTACAGGACCATGTGTGTTTTGCTGGCACCCTGCGATCCGACACCCTCACTACTTACGGGAGAATCCCCATTTCCGGGCCGGTATTTTCACTTCCGGTCATAAGCAGACTGCTGGTTTCGTGTCAACCTTTTTGTCGCCCAGGTTTCAATCCATCTGCATCAGCGGCCGCCATTCATTTCCCTCACCTCATTCCCAATCCCAATGACCCTCCCGTTTACTGCCTCCCAGAAACGATCGATACTCCTCGCAGTCACCATCGTCGTGAGTTTATCCGTACCGTGTATTTTGAATCAAGGCCCAAACCTCCTTCAAGGTTGCCACATACTTTTTCCTGCGCTCGGGTCGTGGGACTGGTACATTGACTCATCACTCAGACTCAGTCCAATTGAACCTGCAAGACCATGGAAGGATCATACGTCCTGACGTCCACCGTGACGTCCACGTGTCTCCTTCTCATACCCATTCAAACTCCCCGACTGTGACCCCCTCCTTGACACCGCAAAACACTAGTCCCGCTCCTTCTCACTACTTTCCCCTTGATTCAGGCGTCACGCACGATCATTCTCCACCCCGGCGCGCTAATGCAACGCTCATGATTCTCGCACGGAACAGCGACCTGGCCGGCGTCGTTGAGAGCATAGAACAAGTGGAGGCAAAGTTCAACCGCAAGTATAAGTACCCCTGGGTTTTATTAAATGAAGTAGAGTTCTCAGCCGAGTTCAAAAGGTAATCAAGCGATGGATATCTGGATCGCATTCTGGCGTGCTGATGCAGTGACAGACGTGTCAGTGTGTTGACTGAAGCACCTATTTCTTTTGGTACCATCACCCACGATCACTGGTTCCAGCCGGACTGGATTGACGAGCATCGAGCACGCGAGGGTCGCGACAAGCTAATGAGGCAGAACGTCATATATGGCAGTTAGTTCAATCCGCTTTGTCACACAAATCGCACTGTGCGCTCAACATAGGCATTTTCAGGCAGTATATCGTGAGTGTTGCCACACCAATTTTGCAAAGGCGATGTAGATTGTTCCATGTAGATATCGTAATATGTGCCGTTTCAACTCGGGAGTAAGTACACAGCCGAAGTCGGTGTGGCATTTCCCTCATCTTGTATTGCGCAGTACTTTTTCCAGCACGAGCTACTCAAGCCTTACAAGTGGTATTGGAGAGTAGAGTGAGTGGTTCCTGCATTATCATCGCTTTTATTTTAACACGTCGCCCAGGCCCGATGTTAGATACTACTGTGACATGAATTACGACCCTTTTCTGTATATGGAGGACAACAATAAAATTTATGGTAGGTACCGCCGTATTCTCGATCAGGACGCACTCCATACTCATCTTTGTGCCTCTCAGGCTTCACTCTCGCTATGCCAGATTTGGAGCCAACAATACCAACCTTGTGGAGTTCGACCCAAGGTGAGAAAGACATGAACCGCACGTGCGCGTGATGCATGCAAAGGATGCTGACCGGCACCAATAGAATTTATCACAGAATATCCGCAGTACTTGCATCCTGATAACTCCATGGATTTTATATCTGATGATTCCGGAGAGACTTATAATCTATGTCACTGTGAGCGGATTTTCTCTGCACTTAAATATTACTCAGACACTCACCTGGCCAGTTTGGAGCAACTTTGAAATAGCTGACATGGACTTCTGGAGAAGCGAGGCGTACATGAAATATTTTGAATTCCTGGATAGGAAGGGAGGATTCTACTATGAGGTAATGTCTTGAGATCTTCTTTTGACCGCAGTGTTCACACCAATTGCCATAAGCGTTGGGGAGATGCACCTATCCACAGTATAGCTGTGTCACTGTTCGCCGGCAAGGATCGGATTCACTTCTTCAAAGACATTGGTTATAAACATGCATCATTCCAACACTGTCCACAAGGGTCGGATTGGAGAAAGGGGCGTTGTTCGTGTGACCCTAACCTGGAAAATTTTGGTATGATGATATGAATCCATCCTCCCGCACCCAAATGCTAATGCTGCTGCTAGATTTCTCGGAAGGCTCTTGTTTGAAACATTATCTACGCTTGTCGTAGGGAGAATTACCAGCATATTTATTATGTAGAACTGAGTCGCGCGACTGGCACGCCTGGCGGCAGTAACTTGTAAGAATAAGACGGTTTGTTCGTTGGAACTCTGACCTAGCCTGAGATCTGACGAACATTCTACCGTTGGTGGAGATGCTCGAGTTCCTGCCCGCCTCCAACTTGCAGTAGGACAACGATGATATATGCCGGTTTGTTTAATGGTCGTCGTTTTCATCCTGTCGCCATTGAATTTGGTCACACAACACTGAGGCCAGTGCATACCTTTACATACAGTGACCAAGGTTTCATCACATGGCGAAGGAGAGGAAACTAGACACGTATAGACCGCGGTTGGAATCCTTTCAGGATGAGGTTTGCATCTGATCAATGTCTTCGAACTTCACGAACCTCACTGTACTCAAGTTTAGGGATCTCGATACCACTGAAGAGCGGGTGCATTATATCAATCTGAGGATAATAACATTGTATACTTCAACGCGACCTTGAACTGACCAAAGGTCAAGGCGGAGCGTTTGTATACGTCCGCATGGTTCATTGCTTGCTCCACAATGGTAGACGACTTCATCTCCACGAAAGCGAATCGAGATCTTCGATGATGCCTTCTTCGATCTAACCAATAGTTCATGTGTTCAGCGCTGTGACGTTCTGGGAACGTTCAAGAGTTGAGCAATATGATGGCAGTCACATCATCTAAATCGAAATCGGAACATCTCACTCTCATGAACGCTGATAGAGAGCCACCTTGGGAATGAGTTGGTGGCCCGAGGGACGACCGACAACCTTTGGTACCTTGGTGCCGTGTCCAAACCGCATCATGTCATAGTACTAGACTAGTCCTCCTCAAGTTGAAGAAACGTAAATTTTAAAATTTTGAGAACTATTATTTTTATTTCCGTTTTTACTTATATAGCAAGATGAGCTTGATGCCACGTGCTTCCAGGAGCGCCGAACAGTTTTGAACGTTGTTGAAGTCAGATGTTGCATCGCGATCAGGCAGGTCCAGTTTGAAGTTCGAACGATCAATCACCGCTGATGCGGCATGCGCTGATACCTGACATCGCTTTTCCATCACTGCTAAACATGTATACAGTTAGTCATGCCGGTCGTATGCCAGTGGAACTACAGGACCGTGTGTGTTTTGCTGCTTGCGATACGACATCTGCTGCGCACTGGTATCTTCATTTCCGGTTATAAGCAGGTTACTGGTTCGTGTCAACCTTCCTGATGCAATCCATTTGCATCAGCGCCCGCCATTCGTTTCCCTCACCTCATTCCCAATCTCAATGACCCTCCCGTTGACTTCCTCTCAGAAACGATCGATACTCCTCGCAGTCACCATCATCGTGAGTTGATCTATAGTGCTGTGTATTTTGACTCAGGGCCCAAACCTCCTTCAAGGTTGCCACATGGTTTTTCCTGCGCTCGGGTCGCGGGACTGATACTCTGACTCATCGCTCAGTCCAATGGAACCTTCAAGGCCATGAAAGGACCATGCATCCTGACGTCCACCCTGACGTCCACCCTAACGTTCACCCTGACGTCCACGTTTCTCCTTCCCTTCCGAACTCCCCGGCTGTGACTCCCTTCTCGACACCGCAGGACACTAGCCCCGCTCCTCCTCACTACTTTCCCCTCGATTCAGGTGTCACGGACGATGACTCTCCACCACGGCGCGCTAATGCAACGCTCATGATTCTCGCACGGAACAGCGACTTGGTCGGCGTCATTGAGAGCATAGAACAAGTGGAGGCAAAGTTCAACCGCAAGTATAAGTACCCCTGGGTTTTATTAAACGAAGTAGATTTCTCAGCCGAGTTCAAAAGGTAATCAAGCGATAACTATCTGGACCGCATTCTGGCGTGCTGATGCAGTGATAGACGTGTCAGTGTGTTGACTGAAGCACCGATTTCTTTTGGTTTTATCACCCACGACCACTGGTACCAGCCGGACTGGGTTGATGAGAATCGGGCACGCGAGGGTCGCGACAGGCTAATGAGGCAGAACGTCATATATGGTGGTTAGTTCAATCCCCTTTGTTACAAATATCACCGTGCGCTCAACACAGGTATTTTCAGGCAGTATATCGTGAGTGTTGCCACACCAATTTTGCAAAGGCGATGTAGATTGTTCCATGCAGATATCGTAATATGTGCCGTTTCAACTCCGGAGTAAGCACACAGCCGAAGTCGGTGTGGCATTCCCCTCATCTTGTATTGCGCAGTACTTTTTCCAGCACGAGCTGCTCAAGCCTTACAGGTGGTATTGGAAAGTAGAGTGGGTAGTTCCTGCATTATCATCCCCTTTATTTTGACACGTCGCCCAGGCCCGATGTTAGATATTTCTGCGATATGGATTATGACCCTTTCTTGTATATGGAGGACAACAACAAAGTTTACGGTAGGTACCGCCGTATTCTCAATCAGGACGCACTCCATGCTCATCTTCGTACCTTTCAGGGTTCACTATCTCTATGCCAGAGTGGGAGCCAACGATATCAACCTTGTGGAGTTCGATCCGAGGTGAGAAAGACATAAGCCGCACGTGCGCGTGATGCATCCAAAGGATGCTGACCGGCACCAATAGAATTTATCACAGAATATCCGCAGTACTTGCATCCTGATAACTCCATGGATTTTATATCTGATGATTCCGGAGAGACTTATAATCTATGTCACTGTGAGCGGATTTTCTCTGTACTTTAACATCACTCAGACAGGCCATTCAGTTTGGAGCAACTTTGAGATAGCTGACATGGACTTCTGGAGAAGCGAGGCGTACATGAAGTATTTTGAATTCCTAGATAGAAAGGGAGGATTCTACTATGAGGTAATGTCTTGAGATCTTCTTTTGACCACGGTGTTTACACCAATCTCCATAAGCGTTGGGGAGTTTCACCCATCCACAGCATAGCCGTGTCACTGTTCGCCGGCAAGGATCAGATCCACTTCTTCAAAGACATTGGTTATAAACATAATCCATTCCAACACTGTCCACAAGGATCGGATTGGAGAAAGGGGCGTTGCTCGTGTGATCCTCAAACCAACTTTGGTATGATGATGTGAATCCAATCTCCTACACCCAAGTGCTGATGCCGCTGGATAGATTTCGCGGAAAACTCGTGCTTGAAACAGTTCCTACGCTTATCGTAGAGATGGTTACCAGCATAGTCGAGTCGCGCCACTTGTAAGAATAAGATGGTCTGAATACATCCCCGGAGCAGCAGTTGAGAGATAGATCGAATGTAGCCTGGACCAGTTCCTCCGACCCTTACAAATATTTTATTCAACCTCGATCAGCGTTACCCTGCTTTTCGGCTGCAATGAGAAGGGAGAATTACTAGCAGAGAAGCAATGTTGGGCATGAAGGCTTGACTCAGCCGAAGAAGTGATCTTCTTCCCGCGGATAAATCATGCAAGCGAGTGTTATGATTCCATGCTGTGTAATAGTACATTGGGAGAATTTCGCACTCGCGTTCCGATACACTGACTCTTGTTCCCAGTGAGATGTTGGTGCAGGTCAGAAATGCAACGACCGTCGAGATTGGAGCAGTGAGAAAAAGCTCAAAGATACAAGGTAGATTGCTTATTGGGTAGCACCAACTTCAGGTTCTTCGTTGGACAGAAAATCATGGGCACTGAGAAGAATTCCATGGAGAGTCAAATGTACCAGGAGAGGCATACCACGCAGTGAGGCAAAGAACTCTACCATAGTTTGGTGAAAGGGGGAAGGATGGAGGACAGATTGTCAAACCACTCAGCGTGAATGAATACCATGGGACCGAACAGTTCGTCAGGTACTAAGTGTACGGATGGAGCTTTTCCTTTCAAAAGAGCAACAGAGGTGCTCTATCATGTTAAGCTCAGATATATCCAAAGGTTGAAGGAAAGGGACCCCTGAGTAAAGCGTCGCGGACCCGCGGCTCACGGTATCAAAGCCAAGACATTGCCAAGGCAGAGCATTTAGATACATTCCAATTGGCTCATCGCCTACTCAACAATGGATGACATTCGAGATGGTATCTCTGTGAAAGCGAATCGCGAAGATCTTCAATGGTACCTTCTTCGATTTAGCCAGTAGTTCATGTGTTCAGCGCTGTGGCGTTCTGGGCGCCTAGGTCCAAAAAGTTGGGCAATTGAGGGCCACATCATCCCGCCAGTTGGCGACAGACGTATAAAACATTGAGCCATATTTCTCATCAACATTGGTTTGAATTGTACTTTCAGGGGAGCTTTAACGATAAATATAATTGCAAGCAACTCGTCTGGAAGGTGATAAATTGAGCAAACCTAAGTTGGGCGACACCGGTCATCAACATGTTCATGCGTGCGGGTAGGGCTACGCCTTCCATGCTGGCAGAGATGCAGATTTCTGATTGCACTGGCAGTCGGTTAGTTTGAAACAAACCCGGTAGATCATCACGTGACCATTGATGAACAGCCCGAATCCACGACCGCAGTCGTCAATTTTGTTGTAACTTGACCAACAGCACTGCCAAGTGCACCACAGTAGTTTCGCCTCTACCAGAGCCGAATTTGCTGTTTTCTCCGTTCGCAAAGATGATGACGCCCATGCGTTACATCCTCCTTGCCCTCAGCATAATCGTAGGGCTCCTCCACTCACCAGGCTGAACAGCCATCTCACCACGTTACCACCAGGTCGGACTGCACTACATACTTAGCTTCACACACGAGGGATATGGAAAAGCCACGTCGGTGTCGAACTTCATTCCGAACTCGGGACCTCCGGATAGGGAGCCTGTGCCAGAACAGTACTACAGGCCACCCGAGTCTGTCCCGACGCTGGATCGCAAAGCAAACGCCACCTTTGTGATGCTAGCGCGGAACAGTGACCTCACTGGTATCATGAGCAGTATGAAGCAAGTCGAGGACAGGTTCAACAGGAAATTCAACTATCCTTACGTCTTTCTCAACGAGCAGCCATTCACGGACGACTTCAAGAAGTAAGCCGTCTCTTATGTTCGTGATCTTTGCTGATGTTTTCATCGGCCAGGCACATCACAGCACTCACTCAGGCTCAAGTGGAGTTTGGATTGATTCCAACAGATCACTGGGTACAACCTTCCTGGATTGACGAGGACAAGGCAACCGAGGCCCGTGAAAATATGGTGAAGGATAACGTTATCTATGGGGGTGCGTTTCTGCCTCGAGTCACGTAGTATATACCCTCAAACATATCATCCATTTTAGGAAGCGTTTCGTGCGTAGCATATTTTCTCGCGTTCAAGCCTCAAGTTAGTAACAACGCCGTTTATTGACAGTTATCGAAACATGTGTCGTTTCAACTCAGGGGTAATGACGACGAACTCTTTTCATCGAATATTTCTCACTTCCTCTAGTTCTTTTACAGACACGAACTTCTCCAGAAATACAGGTATTACTGGAGGGTGGAGTGAGTATCACTATTCGAATTGCTCGCATGAATTGATGTTGGTCTCAGACCTGATGTCAAATTTTTCTGCGACGTTGACTATGACCCTTTCTTGGTAATGCAAGACCAACAGAAAGTCTATGGT
>JBBPNG010000337.1:0-26278 GCA_038091095.1 Leccinum incarnatum
CAGCAACCGAACAAGCCAGTCTTGTTCTGGTTGGATTCCCTCCATCCTACACATTCCCCTCCCAGTGTCTTTGTGATTGTTGAGGTGCCATAGTCCTTGTTGGATCTAGGTTGCCTTCAATAGATGGACCAATCTAAATGCATGCACTTGCATTGGATGGACATATCCTGTCGATGAGACACATTACCTTTGGAATAGGTTGGTCTAAACCATGGAGCTTCACATCTTCTGAACAAGCCTACAGGTTTGAGAACCATGCGGTACATGCCTGTGTGTAAAGGGAAGAGAAGACAATTCCTTCCAACTCCGAGTCATGCATGCCGGCATGGGGAACACCCATGACCATGCGGTACATGCCTGTATGTAAAGGGGAGACGAGATGATTCCTTCCAACTCATGCATGCCGGCATGGTGATGCATACATGCACTTGCCGCAAATGGGTTATGCTGATTCAAATTCAGCCCAAAGCGGATGTTGGGGCAGATCAAATCAAATTCAGCCTCTGTGTTGTCCGAGACCCGTAAAGTGACTAAAGAGCATATGTATATCCATGTTGATTGACCAAGCTTGCTGCAGTGGTTCTAATGAGATCATGAACACAGTGTGATTGTAAGTTCAGTCTCATCTCCACAGATGCGACCTTATCCACACTTGACACACTCGTCCAGCCAATGGAACTTGCAGAAAGGGAACAAAATGACTGTTAAGATGACCAAGGCAAAAAGTGGAAAAAGTAGAAAAGAAAGAAAAGAACCTGCTGTTATAGAGTACATGTTACTTTTGGTGATTTCGCACTCTTTTCATCTTTTCACCTCATTGTAGACTTTGTAGGGCTTTGCGCTACTTCTAACCATCACCATTGGATTCCCCATGGTCGATAACCTTATCAAACTGTTCTCCTCGAGGTTCTAGACCTTTGTAATCATCCTACACACCTCTATCTTCTTTTCTTCGAGTTGTGATTACTTTTCCCACAGTTGTGGCTGAGTGTGGCTGATTGTGCAAACAGCCACTAGACTTAAGCCTCAGAGTCCTCTGTTCTGTTTCCCTTGGTTACTCACAGTGGACTCCAATGTGACCTACAAGTCCCCTTTAGTGGTTATCCCACCCCCGCAAGCTTTCTGCACTTATTAGTACAGGGGGAGGCAGTGTGGTGTTTCCAGCATTTTTTTGTGCAACAACTGTATCCCTCTATACTTGGGCTACATAATACTAACAGAGGGGTGGGTAGGTTCATTACTCAGGGGTAAGTGACTGATGGATGATGTCAACAGTCGTAGTCTAAAAATGTCCAATATATACCACTTTCCTCTATAGTTTGAGGCCACCATGCGTGAACCCGCCTTCAACTGGAATGCCATCTTGACGTGGGCTGTATATCCAAGCTCAGCTTGGGATAGTGATCTTGCACAACTCTGCCCACTCTTCCCTCAGCACAGCAGTCTTCTACTGTCACCACAGTGAAGGCAACTCCCAGGCATGGCCTATCTGGTAAGTCATATTCTTTGGCTCATGTATGCTTTGCTATGTGTGTTGTAAAGAGAAGCTGAATCGCATTTGTATCTCTGTTTACTTTCATTGAAAGGTGCAGTATGAAGTTTTATTTAGCGACTAGAACTATGGGAAGGTACAAAGTGGGGGACCTTAAGCGAATTGGAAACCGAGTCGGTCACACTTGATGAAATTGACCTGGGCCTGTAAAATACTAGTATCACCAAATAAACGGTAAAATTCTATAATACTGTGGTTCTAATACATCCCTAGTCTATAATTGTGTACAAGATCATCGTCCAAAGTATGTCCGAGTCCCGATCAATGGTCACCTTCATGCAAGTAGCTGTCAGTGGATCTAAATCTTACGGCTCACATGCTCCGTCATTTTGCGCATCATTGCGTGGCGGAACTGGTGGATCATCTCACATGGTGGGGCTGGGTCAAATAAGTCATTCCACCTAGACTTTTTGCCTGTGTCATCAACTACTGGCATGTCAACATCATCCGCTGGTGGTCGCGGACCAGGTAAACATATCAGATCACAGCTCAACGACATCAAATCATGACTTTCGACACAGTCAAGTCTGAGTTGATTTGGAGATGAGCCCACATCCTGTCCAGCAACTGCTGCATTAACCTGAGTTGAACAGCATGACCCAGTCAATCAGCATCAGCATCCTCTGCTACATCATCAACTTCATCCCCAGTTGGCCTTTCCTGCATTGCCCAAGTCTCTGAAGCCTCCCAAAGTTTCTCTGGATTGAAATCCAATCCATACCTCTGCTCCTCAAAGTGAATGATCATGTTGTGAAGGATCATGCAACAGATGATGGCTAATTCCAGTGCAGCATGAAGTTCTTCAAGCAAAAGCTGTCTGGAGCTCATTACACACACTCAAGCCAGTTTTAATATACACCAGGCTCTTCGGCTATTTCCCTTGCGCCGTGTTGCAAAATCCGCAGGGAGCATGGATTCGCACGGTCAAGCAATTTCCAGCCAAATGGAAAAACACATAATTATTCTAGAACCGGATTGCTCATCTCCATTCCCCTCTCGAAGATGTCATCCAGTCTTGCTCCATTCCTCCTCCTCTCCTCCCCCCCCCCATCTTCCCTCTCTTCCCTGGAGCACGCTGTCAGTGGCCATATATGTGTTCTGAGATTTCCATAAGCATTCTAGGCCACGTTTCTGGAAATCCTCACAGATCCGAATTAAATTATGTTCAACCTAACCCTTCAGTAAGATTTATTGCGAACTATTTTTATGGTTCACTCACCCAACCTGGGATGGTTTCTCCTTCACAATCTTCCCATCTGAAACCCCTTTGCCTTTGCATCTGGATGTGCTCCCACCTTGGATGGCTGCTGAGCTTACAGTTCCGGAAGTCTCTTCTTCTTCCTCAGTCTCTAGGAATTCCCAAGATTTGAAGATCCTTGCAATGCATGTGTCTCAGACCTTTCTTGGTACGTTCCGGTTTCTTTCCACTTCCAGAATCTGCAGTGTCCTCCGACTCTTCGTCAGTGGGCTCATATTGCGTGACCCTTGACGAAATGAATAATTCATCAATTAAATGAAGGGATCCATTCCCCTTTAGCCCATCAATTATGGGAAGGACATCGGTAAAGATTGACTTCCTCGGTCAAGAGTTTAACCAGATGCTGGAAACATACATACTTTTCAGAGTAGTCTGCTGAATTGAATAGGTAAAGATCTGAGGAAAGAGTCACCTCTCGATACCATTCTGTTTGACCACGGAGATCTTGTTGGCCTGATGGCCCGATTTATCCTCAGTGGGCTTACGGCGGCTTGCATATTGCTGCCACGCGGCCACGGTCATCCGCTCTAAGTTCTCCATGGAGAGAACGTTCTCACTGGCATTTTGATTCGCCGGTGCAGTTGCGGGAGTACCAGTAGCGGCCGGAGTTGATGGTCCGTCAGAGATAGAGTATGTGTTAAACATCTGTGAGGCGAACTCCGCATAGCACGGGAGTTTCACAAGCACAATCATTGATTGGATCTTGGCTGGGACTTCGTAGTCAAACTCCTTAAGAGTGACGAAATGGCCATCGAGTTTGGTGAAGGACTGGGCGGGATGGTTATTGTCTGGTATCTTTAGTCCGAGCATGGCGGTGAATTCGGAGTAGGCGGAGGAAATGGATGGCGAGTCGTATTGCGACTTCAGGGCATCCCATAGGACCTGAGTGACCTGGATCAATTCAAAGTGGCCCATGACATTGGGGGCGATGCGGAGTTGCATCGAGCCGAGAGCACGGTTGTCATTGTCATCTCAATCCTCTATGGCCTTTTCCTCAGCCGGAGTAGCGGTGTCTGCATCAGCAGGTGTGGGCCGGGGCTGGGACATTTTCAGCCAATAGCCTTGCGATCAGAGATACACGGTCATATCATGTGCCCATTTCTTGTAATTGTTCCCATTGAGCTTCGCGATTTCTTTGAGCTGGGAAGACATTTCGGTGTTTGGGTGGAGATTGTGTGTGATCTACCGGAGATAGACGTCAGCATATTCCCATCTAAGATAAGAAGGTCGGAACGTAAGTCCAAGCCTGCTGGACGTCCAGAGCTCCTCAGATCGGAGGGACATATCTCCCCCTGCCTGGAGCAGTGGTGGTCATGCCACACGAGCAAAATGATCTGCATCAGTGTGGTGTCTGGCATTTCCGCACAGGCCGACCATTTGTCCACCTTGGTCATACCACACAGGCAAAGTAATCTGCACCAGTGGATTGTCCAGCGTTTTCGCACAGGACGACTGGAGGTTTCGCCAGTGCTTTAATAGCACCATAGGTGGTCACTGAGTGATATCGGAGCATTTCCGCGTCACGACGTCACTCGGGGCTCATAACCTGTTTGAGGGTATAGGAATTACCACTCGGGACTCACCTAAGTGTCTTGTTTAGAGATGCTGTGATAGTATTAGAACAGGAGTGCTTATTCCATGTGAATATATCTACACACTATATATACCGAGTTACACGGGCCATGGGAAGAATGTACTACTTAAGGTAGTTCGACATGTGAAGTATGTAAGTAGTCCAGTTAATCTGGTACGGACTAACGTCGGACTGGTGTTCTTTCAACACTGATGACGAGAGAACCAAACGGAGAACGGATGTACAGCTCGAACTCGATATGCTGAATGGAGATCCAGGTGAGCTGCTCCTTGATGACAGTCCCCAGGCCATTGCCTCTCAGAGGCCTGCTAACGCGAATTTGCATTCCATAAGGCGGGGCTGGGATCGCAAACCTCGCAGTGAGGGATGATTGATGGATGGGGACTCCCATTTCGGGTGCTCCTCAATGTTGATGATGAAAACGACATCAATTTCAGGTTGCTGAATGATGACTCGTTTGATTTGGTCATGAGTGTCGGAAAAGGAGGCGGAAAAGGAGACCTCTCCAATCCATATGGGCACAGATATATTTGCAAGGTTGTTCTCTACGAGGAGTTGAAAATCCGGGGTTGCTGCGTGCTCTGTTCCTTTCTCGTCATAAAAAGTGATCCCCAAATTCGATGAACATTCAGTGCAGGGTGGACTTTCATCGCAAGTGAACGTTCAGCGCTGTATTGTCATGTTTGAACGTTCAGCGCCGTGCGGGACAAACACCCTGCGGTCAAGAGTGAACTTTCAATGCTGTGTTGTTGTGATTGAATGTTCAGGCTGACATTGGCAGTGGTTGCGATGAATGTTCAATGTATGCATTGTGATTGAACATTCAAATTGAACATTTATTCTGTGAAATTGATGTGGTTTGAATTGTTCGATTGACTATCATAAAGAGTTCAATTCGTTGTATAGAGGTATGTAGTTCTGCAGACCTGCACTGTGTCGAGTGGTAGATCCACAATGAGGGAGAGAATACATGCTTGGATGAGTGTAAGTAGTGTTTGAAAGTCTGGTCTTAAGACTGATAAAAGACCGATTTGTAACCGAACCGGACCGACCAAGACCGGACCTAAGTGGTTCAGTCTTGCTAGGTTTTATTAAGTCCAGTCTCAGTCTTTTAATTTTCAAAAAATTCAAAAAACTGACTAGGACTGGTTAAGACCGGTCTTTTGAGGTAGCCCCTATTGTCCCCTATTTGGGAGTATATATGAGGATTTTCCCTGATTTTCCCACATTTTTACGATTTTATTTGAGATAGTTATGACCATTTCTCAAAATACCTTCTCCAAAATGACATATGACTCAAGATTGGCCATATCCTGGCCACATATGGGCATAATTACATAATTCCTGGTGGATAATGTAGCCACGTGACCCGGCTAACATCAGTACAGCCACCTCTAAGCGCCGATCTCACGCTATTCTATTCTCAGAAATAGGTTTTCTAAGTAGATAAACTTGAGAATGACATGCATTCTTAAATTGATCATATCTCAATGGCCCCTGAACCGATTTAGATGACAAAAATATGGGCAGGAAGCCAGGAATCCATAGTAGTTTTCACACCCCTGAAAACTGGTTACGAACTGTAACCAAACTGGCAAAAGACCAACAAAGACCAAAACATTGGTTTTTGTCGGTCTTGGTCCAGTTTTTTGCCTAATTTGGGAAAGACTGAGCCCGAACCTTAAATCACTAAGTGTAAGACCTAAGTCATAATACTAGCCAAAATGCGGGTGCACCAATTTTCATGTTATCTTGCTCATCATAGCTGCAAGGTTTCTCATGGTCATAGAACATTTTCAAAGAGTGTTGTACATCCTTCACAACCTTGGCCTGCCTGCTTTTTGACTTGCCTTGAGAGGGGGAATGAATTTTGGAACAATAGAAAGGCTTCGGCAGGTACTTTTAAACGAGTGAAGTGGTCAGGAAGGTTACATTATGATTGGAGGAGGATTCACAGTAGTGGTCTGGTCCAGCTGGCCAGCTGACAGGCATATTGTTGAAATGTGAAAGTTTCTCCTCCCATTTGAGTGTATTTAACGAACAGAGTGCAACACTTGGATCTTCTGCTGTATGAGGGTGGTGTATGGAACAATAGAGTTTCTAACAAAAGGCTTTTACTCCACAACAACCTATTCCTGTACATGTGAATCCTTGATTACAAAGAACAAAGGTCAAGGAGAAGGAAGACGAAGGGGTGACATTGAGATCGGAAGCAATAACAACAAAGCAGTAGAAAGGTAGGAAGTTCTGAAAATTGAAATGGTGAGCGATGAATTTCCATGAACTTGAGCTCGGGGGAGCCGTGATCTCAATCTTGACGTATGCTTGGGATCATGGTCAGCAGCAGGCAGTACATGAGAAGCGACAACTTACTGTCTGGCTGTGTAAGTGGCGAGGGGAGGGAGAGGAAGGATTGAGGAAGTTTCAGGTAATAAACCAGTCGATTGAGCATATGGCCGCCGGGACACTGAATCGTCTATTAAAAAAATTAGAGCCATTAGTAGTCAGTGGGTGTGGATCAATGAGTCAGAGAAGTGTCCAATGAGCGTAGACACGACTTACTGTGGTGCATGAAAGTCGTTGATGAAAACAGCAGCAACGGCAAGCTGTGCAATGAGTCATGCAATGCCGAACGACTGAAAAATGAGTGCTCCATGGGGCTCCGCCAGTGATGACGGCAATTGGAATTTGGCGGCCCAACCATCGACAGGATTACAGATGCGAGTCAACTGAGAAGCGGTTTTGAACCGAAACTGAGACTGGAACTATGGTTAGCGGGAGTTTGGTCACAACCGGATTTTGCCGCGGTCCAGTTGAGTTCAAGGCCATGGGAACTGTTAGTGGTTTCAGTCTCAGACTGCGCGAAAAACTGGAACCGTGGCAATACTATGCCGGGCCAATGGTTGATGTAATCCCAAGTGGGGGCATCTTTGTCGATAGGGACCTTGAGGCAATCTGAGAAGATTCTGTATTCATCGTCTTTGTCAAAGATTCGTTTCTCTAGTCCTTCCAGGTTGGGAAAAGTGGAAGCACGAGCAACTAGGAGTTTTGCAATGTCAATATTGTTGGGCAGTTTGGCAGTGCTATTGTTAAGAACAGTCACCATCCAAGACATGTTGATGGGGTATGTCTTGGGTGGTACTCCAAAGTGTTCCCATACTTCATAGAGAGGGACTTTAGTTCCTTTACCGTGCATATCTGTGGCTGCATAAAGAAGAACACCTTTAAACTTGACCATACAGAACTTGCAGAAGTTGCCCATCAACCTGTAAGTATTGAATTGTCTGGGAGCAAGGGAAAGATCGAAGCCGCACCAGGCAGCAGAGGCTTTGCTAAGGTCTAACAGGGCACAGATAAAGTTGATAGGGTTGGAGTCAATGTCAACAGGCTTGGATATGACTATAGAACCTCTGATAAAGGCTGCAAGAGTGAATTGGCGATTACAGAGGGAAGAGGCAACGTGCAATTAAGTTGGCGGGCGGAGACGTATCTGGCAATTTCTGTTAGCTGCTTTATTGCCTCTTTTTGGGAGTCCCCTGAGAATGATTGCTTTAGCTTGCAATAAGTCAAGACATCTCTGAAGCTGATGTTGTATTTGGAGCCCACCGGCACGAGAATGATGTCTGGCCTGTATAACTTCTTGATGAGATGTAGGAAATGGTCCATCCAGTAGGTATGGAGCGAGGTTGGATCATATTTCTTCTGTCAATTTCTTCCACGGCACTGCATTTTATAGGATATCATACTGTTTGAAAGAATTGCCCAATACAATCTTCTACTGACTTATTTGCAAAAGTCTCCTCATATGTCTGGCATCTGCCCTCCATGTATAGGCCCTGATTTTTGAGTGCCTTCAAAATTTCTTGAAGAGCCTCTCGAGGCGGCAGTCCGTTGCGTAGATGTTGAGGAAGAGATATGTAAGAGAAGAATAACAGGAATTCCTGTCAACAGTTGATGTTGTTGCCAGCCATCTTCTTTTCAGTGTGAGCATCAATGACCTCATGTTTCGAAACTGTAAGGTTTAATAATCATAAAGAGAAACCCACATCTGCCAAAAGGATGTGTAAGCGAAATGACTAGGCTGGCCTGGAGTACTTATTGCATATATCACCACAATCTCTGAGTTTGCTCGGTTACCCTGAAAAGGAAAATGCAGCAAGCTGCACTCTTTTTATGGAAGTTCCTATGAAGAGAAGTAACTCGGACTTTGATTGTGTGCTGGTTGTGAAGGAAATAGACTCAGAGTCCATCCGAGTCATTATACTTTTTTTGCTGAACTCCAGGACTGAAATGGCATGCTTCACAGCTAAGGACTCAAGGCATATAAGTAATAGCCTCAGTCTCAAGGGGGATCCCAAGGTGACTCTGTTCCAAAAAGGGAGTAAGCAAAAGGACTAGGCTGCACCATTGTGCAGTCACCTTCAAGTTGACCTCTCGAGTAGTTCACTACCCAAAAAGGGAAGTGAGGCTGTCCATTGATTAAAGGCTGAGTAAGATGTGAGTGGCTGGAATTGAGTGGAATAAGTCTGGTAGCCTGAGTTAGGTTGGAGATTGGCTGTAGGTCTTGTGGCCTCCTTCAAGCAGTATCAAAATTTTGAATTAAAGAAAGACATGCAAAGTGCAAGTAATGTGTCATGTGAGCATCTGCCACATTGGTTTCATAGCCCTTGGCAACTCCCTGTCTGTCACAAACTCACCACCCTGAATCAAGGTACATACTCATTTTGTTTTGTGCTCGAATCATAGCAGAAAAGATCACCTAATAGTAGAATTAGGCTAGAATTATGCTACTTTTATGAAGTTCTCGCCAGAATGTGCACTACCCCCAATTTACACTGATTGCATAAATCAATAACAATTTGAACTTCTTGGCACGCACTCATAAAGTGCTTTTCTGTTCATGTGAAGCCGGGAAAAGAAAACTAAGTTGGGTGTGGATGAAGGATGGAGGAAACTAGATATTAACTGATTGGGAAACTTGCTCAAGCCTTGTAAGGAATAGTACTCGTTGTTCATCTTCATCAGCAGTCCCTCGTCAACCTCAAGACTGATGTCCATTTACAGGGACATAGTGTCTCCCTCACCACATCAGGTAAATCCAGTGGCAATGTCATGACCAGAACCCAAACACACTAAACACAGCCAATGTCTGCTGCTTCTCTGGCGTGGAGATGTAAATAATGACGGAGATCAAGGAGGCAATCTGGAAGCACTAAAGCTGAGGGACCTAGTTTGACATTGGTAAACTATCCCGTAGTCGTTGCCGAGGCCTTGGCTTTAGGCAGCAACAATGTAGGAATTGGTGATGTGGAGTGTGGACTTGGCAACCAGACTCTCCTGGAGTTGAAGTACCACCGGATGCGGGGATTGGTTTGTGGATTCTTCTTCATTCATTGAATCGAACATATAAATCTGGTTCAGTCTTACAACCAGCAGCTCCCACCTCCTTATTCCGAATGATTCCATACTGAAGAGATGCCGAGGACTGCCTTTGTCTATCCCTGATATGGCAACAGTTTCTTGCACAGAATATAACCAAGTGCGGGGGTTGTACGTCAACAACTGGAAACTCGGAATTGTGAGCATCACATGTGTGCAGGCATTGAACACATGCACACCATCAAGGGGCAGAGATGTGCTGTCCTTGTGATTAAAGAGGTCGCTGGATGGTGGTGAGACAACGCACCATTGTTGATGTCGACAAGGGATGTGGCATATGGTGAGAGCCTGTGCAGTATTCCCTGGCTGCTCAGATCCTCTAAAGATGAAGATAATTAGTATCCTACCTGGTTATGGCCTCAGTCAGAAGGAAAAAACAATGTGTGTTACGGTGCTGCCATGCCTTGCGCGCACATCTTGTCGACTGACCTCTGCAAGTAGTGTTTTAAGGTCCAGTCCTAAGACTGATGAAAGATCAATTTTTAACCGGACCGGACCAACCAAGACCGGTCCTGATTCTGGTTTTGATTAACATCAGTCTTGATGGTCTTTTCATTTCAAGAAAATCAAAAGACCGGCCAAAGACCAGTCAGGGCGGACAGATGCTAGCCCCTATTAGGTAGTATATTGACCGATTTATCCTGATTTTCCCACATCTTTAGGATTTTATCTGAGATAGTTATGATAATTTCTCAAAATACCTTCTCCAAAATGACATATCACTCAAGATTGGCCATATCTTGGCCGCATATGGGTGGATGTACATATTTCTTGGCGGATATTGAAGCCACGTGACTTGGCTACCTTTGGTATAGCCACCCAAAAGCATGGATCTCACGCTATTCTATTCTCAGAAATAGGCTTTCTCATGAGATATACTTGAGAATGACATGTAATCTTAAATCAATCATATCTCGATGACCCCTCAACCAATTTGGATGGAAAAAATATGAGCCAGAAGCCAGGAATTGGTAGTACTTTTCAGACCCCTGACAACCAGTTGATGACCATAACCGGACAGGCAAAAGACCGACAAAGACCGAAAAATTGGTTTTTTGCAGTCTTGGTCCGGTTTTTCCATATTAGGAAATTCCCAGGACCGGTCTCGGTCTTGGTCTTGCCCAAATAAGGCACAAGACCGAACCAGACTGGACCTTAAAACACTATCTGGGAGCACCATGAATCCCTGTATTTTGCAAGCTGGCTGCCAGTCACACCTACCAGTGTCTTGAGGCCAGAGCACCAGCCCAACGATGGATGAACTAGAGGCCAGCTTTTCCCTCTATCATACATCCTGTTGCCTAGTCAGCATCCCGTGAAACAGAACTGAGATGTTTACTACATCTCATCCATAAAAAAAACAATGAGTTCAAGGACGATAAGGCTGATGCATACTAGTGGTGTTTGAATTGTGTAGTGTGAGGCAAGTAGCTGAGCCAACAGAGCCCAGAGGATAATGGTCAATCCAGAACGAGGACAGTGGACAGTAGTGGGATACTCAGTCACAGGGCGATCAGTGGAGTAGGGTGCAGTCCGAGCCAGTGTGTCACTGTCAATGGCTGGAGAAAACAACACAATTCCCACGGACATAACAAATTACTATTGGCTGCGCGGACATGCGGAACTGCGGCTTTCTGCCATCTGATGCTTGATCACTGGCAGATATGATTGGATTCTTGGAGTGTGACTTGGAGCTTCATAAACTCATTGAGTTATCACATACTCAGAGCCACTGCTTCTTCGAATCCTCACCACTATGTCCGAGCCTGAGCCTTCAAGTTACTGCCAGTATTGCCATCATTCCTACCACGTCTGCCAGTGCCATAACTCAGGTCCTGCCTATGTTCCTCACTGGGATGCTCCACTCAGACCACTCCCTGGCACCAAGTAAGTTCTGGTTCATATTGATATATTGGAACTTATTGTGCATATCCCAACATTGTGCCCACTGGCACTGGTAGCATGACAGGAAGTGTATTTAGTTCTGAATATGCCACTGGCACTCAAGATTTCACTCAGGCTGGCAGGTAAGTTTTGACTTACAAGTATCTGACTGACCACTAGAATTTTGTGGCATAACCCTCCAGGCCATTGCCCAATTGTTCCACAGTGGCATGGTGCTAGCTGGAGGGGGATTTATTAATACTCAACTTGGCACTCATAGTATGACACAAGACTCCACTGGCAGGTAAGTATTAATTTATTGGTATGTTGGAACTGACCACTGACATTTAGTGAAATATTATGCTCACTTTGGCAGCAGCATGGTGTCTACAGGAGGGGGATCTAGTGACAGTACTCACCATTATGGTACTATTACACAAGACTCCACTGGTAGGTAAGTGTTGATTTATATGTATTTTGGAACTAACTACTAATTGCCCAGTAGCATGGTGGTTACAGGAGGTGGATTCAGTGACAGTGTTCACCATCATGGCATAAATTGTTGTTATTTCAATATGTTTCCAGTGAAACTGATTAATGTTATAGTCCCTCAGACTACTTTGCAAAGTGCTTCAATGCTTCAGCAGATAGTTCTCAGTCAGTGGAATAACACCCAAGTACCAATCAAATCTACCTCTTCTTGGAAAGCCATAGCAGCCAGTGCCAGTGATGTTACAACAAGACCTCTGAACACTCAGACATTGGAATGGAAACAGGACTTGTTACCTGTGGTAGTATCACCCCAAGCTGGTCAGCAGGAACAAGAAGTTTACTGCTAGTAATTCAAGTCAAACCAGTCAAGCCTCAACTGGTGGTGCCACTAATGTGTTGAATTACTCTTTGCCAACTCCAATATATTTTTCAACTTCATGTATGCAAAAGATTAAACTGTTTCTCTGTCTAAAGCTTATTCAAGTTTTTTTTAGCTTTGTTTGTGAATACCTTGCAGCATGCTGGAGCTAGGAACTGGGTCAAGATTTTGGATACTGTATCTATCAGGTTGTGCAGGGAGCTCTGTGAATCCCTGACACAATCATTGCAGTCAAAAAAGCAGAAAGCATCCGTATTGCATATAACTTGAGAAAAGGAAAATGAATAAGTGAGTGAACTAGACGTAGTGAGAAGTACACACCGGAGGACCATTGAGAAGTGACCAATAGCACCGCGCATCAGGGAAACCGTCCCTTGGTTAATTTGGCATAATACTCCATATTCCTTTCTAATTTGTTCTAATTTGAATAATGTTGTGAATTACTCATATTATTAGGAATTATCAGCATTTGACAACAGGTCAAATTATTTTACATAATTATACATATATTTCCCTGCATGTTCAACTATTTCAACCTATTTCTGAGGAATGGATGAAGTTTAAATGAGGTTTGGACAAGGTCATGTAGAGGAATGAGAGGAACACACAAAGTCCAAATGAGGAATGCACAATGTCCCAGGAGCTTGCGAGGACTGCTTGAGAAGCCTGCTGGATGATCTTCAGAGAAGTGTGAGGATCCCACGAGGTTCACAAGACATTCTGGAGGCTCCTGTAACAGTCGACAAGGAAGTCTATTTTTGAAACCTCATGAAGCTTGGCCTCAGAGGATGAATGATTCGCATACACTTAACCCCACCTCTAAGGGTACTACAGGCACCTAGATTGGTCTGCCTGAGGTGCTGGTATGATGGGGGATTTCATCCTGTAAAATAAAAGCCATGTTGGCTTGGTAGGTCTGAACTGCGTTGGTGTGACCTATGGGAAGAGTGGTGAGGCAATGGAGTCCAAGGGGAGAGTTAAAAGTTGTCATATTATGAGAGTTGATGTGAAGCACTGATCGTATCTGGCAAACAGGTCCATCATCCCGTAGACTGCATACCCTCCCAGCACCTTCCAGTACCTCAGTAAAAGTGATGCTGGAGTACTACTCAATTCTACTATTCCTAGTACTTCCAACACTCCCAGTACTCCCCAGTACCCCCAGTACCCCCAGTTACACAGCCACTTACTTCAGTCTCAGAATTTATTTTTATTCAATCTAAATTTATGATTATGTATATATATATTGCCTAATATAGTAGGATCCCCAACCATGCACCTAACGGTGTACCCCTTTGCTTAACAATATTATTAGACAACAATCAACACAAATATATAACAATGACTATAGCTAATACTATTATTCAATAGTCCTATATATACTATTGCCACCATATGGAAATATTGGCGTTAGTAGCAGGCAAATCAATAGTTGGTCCAGGTTAGGAGGCAAATCAATGTTAGTCGTTAGAAATATCAGCAAAGCCATTGGTTAGTATCTGGTTAGGAATCCTGCTTTGTTAGTTCTGGTGAGTGTGCCTAGACATGCTTGGTTAGTATCTGGTTAGGATCTCTGCCTTGTTATGTCGGGTTAGTGTGCTTGGTTGTGCATAGTTAGTTGTGCCTGGTTATCTGGCTGTGTATCTGGGGAGCTGGGGTGACCTGGGATGACATGGAGAGACCTGGAGTGTATGGAGGATTCTGTCAAGAGCTCTAATGTCTGGATGATGCGAAGGTCAAAAAGACTGATTTGCCGATGGATTCTGTGAGATGTTTGACGAAGGGCGGAACGGAGCTATTATGGATGGTGACGGCATTCAGGGACTGCAGGTCGTGAACCAGGCGCATCGTCTTGCCTAGTGGCAGATAGTCATTATACCCACTATAAAAGGAAGAGAGGAAGATCCCTCCTGCTTCCACCATTGGATAATAAGGCGAGAACACAAGGTCACTCTCGGCTCCTTTGGCCCCCCCGTTCTGAATGATTGGCCAAGCTTGGTCACACTTTGATTTGCCGGAACACTCGAGTTGTGCTAGAAGGCTCTGGTGGAGGCAGCTAAGGCAGATGCCCAGCTTACCCAACTTCTCAAGGAGCTGGATACCAACCTCAGCAAGAAAAAAAGACTCATTGACTATGTAAGTTCTTGGTGGTTGTGATGGAGGTAGTATGAAATTGTGCTATTAATCTGAGCTAATATTTACGTAGATCCTATAGATCACGGGGATCAGTGGGATATTAGCGGAGGTATGCTACATCTTAAGTCAAAACATAGATTACAAGATATAAATTCCAAATAAAATTGTACAATGGTGGGAAAATTACAGCGGATGCCATATATGGGCATCCCAGGGGTCCCATCTCCTAAGTGGTTGCAACTGGTTACAACCAGTTTTTGATCAGTTTTTTGACATTTCTGATCATCAGGCATCATGATTGGTCACACTGGTGGAATCAATTTCTGCTTACTGTTGCAATACAGCCTCTCAGCAATTCCAAGTGGACTGGTAGCATCAAAAGAGGAGCACAGACCGACACTGAAGGAAGCAAGAATGGTGAGGATGGGAACGCGGTCTAGGCACAGAAGAGAAGGAAATGTTGCAAGGTGTCTAGGGAAATGGCAAAGGAGACATCCTTGCAGAAGGAAACGGTGGCAAAGAGGGTAACCACACAGAAAAAAAAGATGAAGAAAACTGTAGATCAGATGACAATGTTGTTCAACCCTGTGAGTCGTACTTTATTCTTTCATTCTAGCCTTCCTGACAAGAAACTAGAAATGTTCTTACTGCACAGCCAAGGACCTCTCCTGGATGGTGACAACCACTGACGCTGGCAAGTTCAAGCCATGTAGTCCCTGCGTGTCCTGCAAGAGCAAGTGTGGGGTTTTACAGGACCTCCCGGAAATTGTTGACCTCCGGGCCTTTTGGAAACTAGGATTGTAACACTTCTAGAAAGAGCTGGAGATGATGGGCAGCTCAAAAATCCCATGGCAGTTTAGTTTTGCTGTCTTATAAACATTGTACAAATGGAGTATGGATAAGTCTCTTTATTTCATAATAATTGTAATTCTACAAAGCCTTCATCATGATTTCAAGTTTATCGGGATCAGTTCCTCCTGAGGCCTGGTTGGCCTGATCTTTGAATCAATGGTGTCATTGTACCAACATGCCAATATCCTCACACCACAGCAAGCATACTAACATGATGCACATCTTTATCCTGCACCAAGATCCTCCTGTCCCTCTTAAGGTATTTCAACAATACTCTGGCATCCTTTAGCAACATGTTTCTTGACATGCTGATAAAGGTCTGCTTTGTCCTGTTTTTTCTATAAGTCTCCATGAGCCTAAAGGTTGAAATTATCTAGATATCCCGCCCTCGCCAACGACGGACGAGTCATCCTACATCTTTTTTCAGTCTTCATTCTCACCTTCCTCCACTTCTCACCCTCCCTTGAGTAACAACCCAGTGCAATATCGATGGCTTACCAACAAGATGACATGATAACAACAACAACACAACAATGCATGACAACAATTGACAATGATGTGACAAGCTGGAGATGAGGACAAGGACAAGGAAAACAAGGGATGGCACAGACGACATGGACTATACGACGCCAACAACAACAACAATGGTGAGTCATAACTCCTCACACTCTTTCAACCTTTGCACAATTGTGAAGCACCGACTCTGGGAGAGTGCTAGACAGACTAGCAAACCTAACAACCTATAAAGGAACTCGGAAACGTATGTAAAGGGGAAACGATAAGGGCGGAGCCGTTAGCGTCGGGGATCGTATGCGCGCGGTGCTTACTGCTTTAGAGTCGCAGCAACTTGTCTTGTACAAGACGAGCGAGGCGGTGAGCGGATAGAGGCTCTGTCAGTAGTCACACAAGTCGCAGGAGGACTTGGTGGGAACAATAAGACAAGAGGTAATTGTTACAATACTAGACTGAGGTATCGAAGTACAAGTGCTACTCTATATATACCTAGCTAGATGGTGCACGGACCATGTCATAACGCCTGCCCTAACCTGTACGCATAAGTGCTGACTGATGGTGATGTCAGTAGGGCGTAGGGTATGACGTCATGAGTGACGTCAGGTCACGTGACCTAGAAGAAGGGAGAAAGATAAGATAAGATAGATGCGTAAGGCGTCTAGATAAGATAAGATAACTCGCGGGGAAGGTAACACGAGGAGAAGAGGAGTGAACCGTGTGGGAACCGAGAGGGTTAGCTAAGGGGTTAGCTAAGCTACGAGAAACGTAACAACAATGACCCATTGCAACATCGTGACAATGACGGTGAGTCACACTGCACTCATGCTGATCTTCATCCTCACTCTCCTTCCTCCCTCATGCAACAACGTAACGAGACTACTAACAATGTGACAATGACATGACGAGCCAGAGTACGAGGACGAGAAGACAAGGGATGGCACAGATAATGTGGTGATGCAGATAATATGGACAACACAATGATGACAGTGAGTCATGCTTTGTCCTGGTCTTTACCCTAACCCTCCTCACCCTCTTCCCACCCTCGCACAACAGCCCAGCACAACGACGTCAAGACAACGCAATAATGACGCAATGACGGTGTCACACTACATCTCATCCTGGTGCAAATCTTCACCCTACTTCCTCCCTCTGTGCAGAAACATCATGTGATGACAATGAAACATGACGACAACCACCCTCCAAGTGCAACAACAAAGTGCAATAATGTCGAGACGACACAATATGATGTGATGATGGTGAGTCACGATGCACTTCATTATGGTGCACATCCTGACCGTCCTCCTCCCTCAGTGCAGAAACATCATGCAATGACAACTAGTGTTTAAAAGTCCAAAAGTCCAGTCCTAAGACCAATGAAAGACCGAGAACCGGACCGGACCGGACTGCTTCAAAAGGTGTAGTCCGAGCAGTCTGTGCTCTGCTAGAGTTCTGATACCTTGCACGTCATCAATGACACTGACTATCACAATATATCGGCCGCTCTTCAATAATTTCATACACACAAAAAAAGTATTGTTTACACTAGCGCTCTGAGTCACTAAGGGGAGAAAGGGAGCGTAATTGAAAACTAGAACATTCAGAAGCTTGAGGTTATGCAAAATATTGCTCACAGTATTCCCATTCTCGGTCCTCCCATTCGCTGGACTGTGGATACAACAGAACATGCCCATATCAACTTTGTCAAGATCCCTGCGACATCTACAAACAATGTTGACTTTGAGTTGCAAATCTGCTGATTTTTCTCAATCAGCAAGAAAAATGCTGTGTGTTCTCTCCCTTGCACTGGATATCCGAGAGGAGGAGGAAAACCAGCAAATGAACATAGACATAGATGGCGATGATGGTCACCAGTCAGACTCGGCGGATTTGACTTTCATGAACTTGGATGATGGAATGGACAAGATACACTCGAACCTCCTCTGATTCCTTAGTTAACTACTTCACCTGCTCTAATTGAGCCTTTCCTCTCCAGACATTCATCTCCAGGCTGGTTGCCTTTCAATGATGTTGGCTCGATCCAGCAGTATGCAGCATGGATATCGATACTGTTGCAGATAAGTATCTTCTACCAGACCTTTGTGCTGCACTGGTACACTTTGTTTACCGCAACTACAATATCTTGCTTCAAGTCGGAGAAAAGAGACAGTACTCTGCTGACGAGCCTCTAGGTTGAAGATTTGGCACAAATATTGTCTACAACAAAAGGTGTATCATGATCCAACCACTATTCTTCCTGCTCAATCCTTAATTTCCTCATTCCCGTCGACTGGGTGGTTGAAGGGATGCTATGACACTGCATTTGTCAATATTGATGACAATGCAGTGTGGCCTCACAGTGGCCTCAAAGGTTCATCTACTTATTGCACTGCTCTACTTTGTCATTGACAGGGACTATATATACAGGGCATGTTGTATGTAAGATACACCTTATTTTCCAACCTGTCTCTCTGAGGGGTTTGATATGTGGAGTCAGCAATTTATCTACACTACTAGACTTGATACTCTCTCCATGTCGACAATGAGGACTTTAACCATGTCACAAGGATGCACATTCTGAAATGGGTATAAAGAGCTTCTGGGTTGCCAATGGGTGACATAGTTCCACTCTCTCAGGTATGAGCATTGGCCCTGATCATTTTAAAGCTTGGCCCAAAAGCCAATCCACATCTCACCACCCAAACTTTACTATTTAACCCATTTTTATCTCAATCACTTTTTCAACAAAGAATTGTTCTTTGCATTGTGTGCCTAGTCTAGCTATTTATAACTTGATTTGTAATGTGTGACTGTTTTCTTTGCGCAAGCTCCGTCTTACTCTGCAGCCTCCCCGCTTTGGCCACACACCTCCAACTTGAAGTTTGTTTTGGACACCTTAGTAGTAGTACTCAGCTCGGCTAGCTGAGAGCCAGCCTCAGCTTATGTCAGCTTATGTTCAACTCGGCTCACGTGACAAAGCTAAGCTCATTTCAAGCTATGACTTTAATTTTAAGTAACTCGACTTGTAGCTTGAATTATATGAAGCTACAAATCGGGCTCAGACTGGCTCAGACCAGTTTCAAATACGTATACATTACATTACAAGTACAAGGAACACTACCAGATACCGTACAGACAACAGTACACTGAGTACAGAGATATCAGAAGATGATGATGCATACATTGTACATTACAAATAACAACCCGATGCCTCATTCCCCAGTATGGGCCATTGATGGCAGTACCTGACACCGAAATACCAAATTTTGTGAACAGGGGCCGTGCCTCCATGAGATGCCCTTCCTATGGTTCAGAGTCCTGCTTCTGTGGATCATTTTTGTCTGGACAAACATCTTCATGCCTCGAGGCTCGAGCAACAACCCAAAGTGACGTACCTTTTTGCTGAACTTGGCGGAGGGACAACTCGTGACCGTTTCCGCGGAGTCACTCCTAATCTGGTCGGCTTGAGAGAAATATTCGCCCAGTATGTCGGCTCAAACGTATTGTGATTGATGGCAAGAAGAGCTTCTGGAGACTAGTTGAAGTTGCTCACATTGGCGTCGGTTTGAACTGCTTGGAAGAAGGAGAGAAGATATTCATAATTGGGTTTTTCTGTAAAAGAGAGCTCACACGCATGAAGGAGGAGGCTGGAGAATGGCAATGGTAGGATATCATGAAGCTTGGATGTTGTGATATTTTGTTTCAGCTTCAAGATGTCAGTCATGGATGAGTTGTCGCACGTGAACCAGGGAAGGGAACCAAGTAAGAGGTAAATCAAGACGTAGGCGAGAGAGATTCGATATCGTCTCGACGGCTGAGTCGAACGCCCAAGTGGTAGTTGATTGAGGAAAAAAGTGTTGAAGTGGGATCCGAGTCTTCTGCAAGAGGAAGGCCAGTGCGACAAGGAACATGGGCATACATCTGTGGGTCCCTATAAAGGTGTGCATGGCTGAAGTCGAACAGGAATGAGTTAACTTCCATGGTAGTCGAGGAAGGCCCGAGAAGAATGTTCTGCGGTTTGAAGTTCGAGTAAACGTAGCTACATGAATGGACACACTGAAGGCACGTTATCTAGACTGTTGGTTAGAGCATAAAATAGTCTACGGTAGGCACTGCTTACCCACGAACAAGTCTTTGGCAAGAAAAATGGAACCTGCGATGGTCCGATATCAGTTCAAATCAACACCAAATTAAATATCTGAACTTGCATTTGCCACAGTTTCCCAGGCTCTTTTGAATACTGAACCTTCCGTCAACACGAACAATATGCATCGATGTTGAAAAGAATGATGCGTGGGAAATGGGAGCGTTTGCAACTCGAGTCACATGACACAGCAAAGGTAGTAGATACCATCCTTGGTCTATAGGTGGCATCAGTATCAAAAAAAAGAACAGAGGGGTCGAGTACACTTACCTCCCAGAAGACTATAGGGTTTGAGTCCTCCTCGCAAAGATCCTCATTGATGTAAGCGCGGTATTCATCGATCACAGACATCGTACCACGAGGACTTGTCTGCCTGCCAATGGACATCTCTGTAAGGCCGAAACGCGCTGCCAGCGCATCGATGGTGTGGACCGGTTTGGGTTTCTGCGTCAATACGAGCTGAGGCATGAGTTGTCCATATTCTTCCATCTGTCCGAAGTCAGCATTCATATTGTTGAGCAGACGACCACTTACCAAATCTCAGATCGCCTTTTCGGCCGCTTCAGCGTATTCGTCATCCCAATAATTAGTGATCTACGACATCCGTACAGCGGGATCAACAACTATATCATTTTATTAGTCTGAGCTATAGGGCATGGAACGACTTACACATAGCAACAACGTAGGCTTTTGAGTTGTCCATTCATTTGTAGTATTTAGTCGCCCACTCGAGGCCGACATCCACTAGCGGCTGAACTCGTGACGAATGTTTGTTGTCCGTAGAGTCTCCCACACGGTCATGAATAGTTCAAAACACAGGATAGTGCTGCCCAAGTGGGGCAAAGTCTCACTTGACATGCGTTGTTGGACTGTGTAGGGGACCTATTAAGAGTTCAAGTTGTTGGTGAGCTGCGAGTCCTTTGGCAGTGTGAATACAAACTCGACTCTCACCTTAAGGATGAACTCGAAATCTCGAAGAACGGACCACTGTATCTCAGAGAGCTTGTATCTCTCGAGCCTGAGGACAGATGTCAGCAAAACAAACCACAAATTTGTGAGAAACTACTTACTGGGCGCAAAACATATAAACGATTAAGCATCGCAAACGTGGAGTCCCAACGTGTGTCGACATCGCGCAGAAGTTCCAGCACAGGAACGTGCAGCGCCTCGCCAGCAGAACCTGTGAACCAATTTTTTGTGTTCCCTGTCCTAATGGTATCCATGAATTCATCATGACGCAAACCGGACGCACGGATGATCCTGACAATGGCATGGGCAAGTGCGATAGGATCCAATCTGATAGCTTCCAAATACGCTCGCTGCTGCACTATGGTGGGGAAAGCACTAGTCCAAGCTTCAGGGACGGAAATCACATCCTCATCTGTAAAACTCCTGATAACATGAGTCACACATATGTGCATAATATGCGGGAAATACATCGTGAGCCGATCGGCTGCGTTAAAACCGACGTCGCACGGACCAAGCAAGTGTTCGAGTTCCTCCACACAGCTCTTGTTGTTGTTTGCATTGTCCATAGTGAAAGTACCTTTGCTGTGATCTTGGCCCGATCCAAGACATAAAGGATCGTTCGAGTCAGTGATGCACCGGTATGGTGACCGCGGATGTTTTGGAATGCTAATAATGTGGAGCGCAGCTTCAGCGCATTTTTCCCAGACTCCTCTGCAATCCAATGTGCAGTAACTGCCAGGAAAGATTGACGGTTATTGTTAGACCATGCATCGGCTGTAAACGAGATACGTCCAAGGGAGTTCTGTGGAAGGTAAGAAGAAGGAGAAAACACCAACAAAAAATAAAATGTACTGCCAAGTCAGTCTTCAAAACAACAAAGTATTTTTGCCACGCGCTGATGATGTCTCCGTGAACCTTTGTACAGTGCGGAATATGGGAATCTTGGAGGTCTTGGTGGAGGAGGAGGAGGAGGGCGCGAAACTCGGGACACTCGACAACGTTAAGAGACTGTTGAATAGAATTGAATAAAGCATCGTTGAATAGAACAAAAGGAGCCACACCTGGTCGTCCGCGACAATGAATGCTACGAGACATTTGTGCAACTCATCGTTCGAGTTGAAGGAAGGTACTGATCCTCGTTCAGCATGAATCAGCTTGGATTGACAAGGCGGAAGAGACGCAAGAGATGCGCCATCCACCAACGCTTCTTGGATTTCATTCAACGTATACTCACGAGCCATCACACTTTTGACGCTCTTGAGCCAAACCTGCCATCTGTTTGCATTTGTGAGGGTGATATATTCAAGGAGGTGTTAGCGATCTACGTGGCCTCGCAGGGCTGATGTTCTGGTGTTCGAAGAATACTGGAATGTTTGGTTGCGTTTATTGGTGTATGTTTGTGCCCAACCGATGGGGTCTGCGTCGTGAAGCTTTCTAGAATAAGTATTTTGATTAGTCAGAGTACAAACCAACCGTGAATGAGTGACTTACTTGCACACTCTGCAGATAGTACCCTCAGGAGTCCTCTCGAAGAAATGCCGAATGTCGGCGGTGCTCGGGAGCTTCTCCGGGCTCTTCTGAGGTACAGAGCGGATCCATGGATGAACTCAGTGGAACCGAGCTGCCAACATTGTCTTCATCATGATCCTCATTGGACTCAGCAAATTCTGTCAGGTTAGCCATATCAAAGTCCTCCTCTGAAGCAGGTTCCATGTGTTGGCGACGCGAAGCCTGAACTCAGAACAGGAGGAGTGGGGATAGAGGCACCGTGTACTCGTGTAGCTCGTGTAGAACTGCGGGAATCAGGATCAGACCCCGACCGAGAGCGGTTGCGAGATTGGCTGCGAGAGCCTCCATGGTCTTGGTTAGGAGCGCCTAGTTCCAGCGACTCGGTGGTAGTGGTACGAGACTGACGAGAGGCACGAGCTGCGACCATGATAGTGGGAGGAGGAATGGCATGGCAGTAGTGTTACGCGAAGCGGTAACGACTACCTTATTACTTAGACGAGGTACTCACGAAGAGACCAATCAAGTCTAGTAAAGGACTAAGGGATCTCACTTGCAGACGGTCAAGTGGAGGAAGAGATAGATAACGCTTGATTGCGTAGAACTAGCTAAGGAACACCATCGTGCTACTGGGGTATTTATAGTGAGTGCGAAGGGGCACGGACCAAGTGGTGTAAGTAGCAGTGAAAGGAAGGAGACCATATTGAGCAGACAAGATAAGGGAGAAAGGTAGTACAAGATAAGACGAGATAAGAGATAGAGAGATAGAGAGATAGAGAGATAGCAAGATAAGATGGAGAAAAAGGGGAACGACCAAAAGAGTCTGTTAATCAACGGCTCGATCGAGAAGGAAGTGAGTATTGTTTACAAGGTAAATGGAGAACGGAAGAACGTTAAAAGAAAAAGACACATCCACGTCTCTGAGTCCTTCGTAGTCGACAGCGATTGTAACAAGTAGCTCCGGGGGAGGAGAAGGTGATTTGATCTGAAGCCAAGTCAGCCAGCTTTTTCACTGTGCACTCTGAGGTTCTTTGACGTCAATTCACACCACGATTCGACACGCTGCTAGTAACACAATGCATAGTAGCATTTAAATATACTATTACAACAAACTGACCAATCGCTACAAAGCCAACCGAGATCCAAATCGTCCGAGCCAAGGTCCCTGTGCCGGCTGACCATACTGTACATAATACTGTCAGTTTAACCCACGATCAGAATAGAATTAGTCCTGACCTATTTTAATTTACGTCATTTCAATTTTTTCTTCAAGTTGTGGGACTTCGGTTGAGCCAGGTTGGTCCGTGTGGCTAGGTCTTCGGAGGCACGCTGCTTGCTTGTGTTGAAATACGAGCATTAGAGTACTAAATATAGTAAATAGTTCACACGCTTGTATTGTATAAAGATAGCTCAGCCACGTCTGAGTTTGAATAGGAATTTCATTCTATCTCTTTCCACAACCACAACGTCCCTCTCAACCCCTACTTTGTTCCACACAATGTAAGTCCTCCAGTTACGCTTTTATCCTCTCAACAGGTTATGAGCCCCGAGCATCATCACTGTGTGTCTACACCAGTAATGAAAAAGCTCGAGGAAAAAGCTTACACCGAAGGGGTCGACCCTGACCTGTCGTGTGTACAGCCCACTCGCCTGGAGTTAAAAGCTATAGAACGATAGCTAGGTACTCCATCCGAAAGGATGTGACACCAATGACGCAAAAACTCCATACCTCTTTCCATGGGGAGACTATGTCTCCTGGAAATGATGGGATTTGGACGTTCAGCGATGCGGACTTATTCGCTCCCTTCTCAACTTCATCGAAAAGGTTCATGCTAACAACCATTCCCAGATCCACCATGTCGATGTCCATCTATAAAGACATCACCAAGCTCAACAGCAGCAACTACCGTTGCTGGGCCTGCAAAATGATGGCAGCTCTTCACTCTCAAGGTCTCTGGACCAAGATCTCTCGTCCTTGTCCCTCCTTCAACATCGCTTACTACACTACCCGTGAAGGCGAGGCCGATTTTGTCAACTATATGAAAGACAATGGCACTCACATTTACCAGTCCGCCCCATATGCACACCAACAAAATGGTCGTGCTGAACGACTGATTCGTATGCTTTCCGACAAAGCACAGGCAATGAGATTACATGCTTGCCTCCCCCCCAACACCTGGGAATTCGCATTAGAGCATGCCGCTCACGTATACAACCGAACCCCCATGATCCACCTTGGGTGGAAAACTCCCCATGAACTACTCAAGGGGGAGAAACCTTCAGTTTCTCATATCCGAGTCTTCGGCTGTAGTGCATATGTGCATATTCCAGCTGAAACCCGAGGAGGCAAGCTCCAGCCTAAATCAGAGCTGATGATTTATCTCGGCACTGCTGCCAGCAGTGATAAGAATTTTATATTCTTGCGCCCCACTGGTGCAATCTTCACTGCAGCACATGCTGTCTTCGATGAATATCTATTCCCTTGCTGTCCGAAAGCAGCACCTCATCGGCCAGTTGGCCACAACCCAACTGGTACAAACCCTTCTGACAATCGTCGCCCCACCCTGCCTGACTCTTCTGACTCAGACAGCGATGGTCTACCACGTCCCCCTCTCTAATGTCAAAGGCCATCCAATCCAATTACCATGACTGGAAATATAAAGACACATTAAAACTCCCCACCGAGGAGCAAAAACTCTGGCATGAGGATTGCCTCAAAGAGTACAAATACTCAAAGACTGAGATGTCTATAAAGTAGTCCCACGACCAGCAGACCGGAAAGTAATCCGTAATCGCTGGGTCTTCGACGTTAAATCTGACGGTCGCAAACGAGCCCGCTTGGTAGCCAAAGGCTTTTCCCAGGTTGAGGGTCTCGACTTCGACCAGATATTCTCACCAGTAGTACGATTTGAGACGGTGCGGGCCATGCTCACCCTCTCCACCTTAGAGCAGTGGCACCTCACAGGACTAGATGTCCGATCTGCATACCTCTATGGAAAACTGGAAGAGGAAATCTACATGGAATTTCCAGAAGGGTTTACACCACCCAATACAAAAGGCAAAGTCCTCCAACTACTCTGCGCCCTATATGGCTTAAAGCAAGCTGGCTTAACCTGGTGGCGTGCTTTAGATCAATCAATGAAGAACCTAGGCTTCGAACATCTTAAATCAGATGCTGGCCTTTTCATCTATTACAATGGTGACAACCTTGTAATAGCCATAATCTACGTTGATGACGCCCTCTTTTGTGGACCAAATAAAGCTTTCGTAGAAAAACTAAAGGCCACATTCATGAAAAGATGGGAATGTCGAGACCTTGGTGAACCATCCAAGTTTCTGAAGATGAGAATAAGGCGTGACGGCCAGAAATTATATCTGGACCAATCTGCCTACCTCAAAACGATATTGGAACATTTTGATACCAACTCACGTATCGCCCGTACTCCTCTTCTGAAGGCAACCTAGATCCAACAAGGACTATGGCACCTCAACAATCACAAAGACACTGGGAGGGGAATGTATAGGATGGAGGGAATCCAACCAGAACAAGACTGGCTTGTTCG
>JBBPNG010000338.1:0-26228 GCA_038091095.1 Leccinum incarnatum
CTCTGTACACTACCTGTGTCCCCGGTCTCGTCAGGGGGCCTCGGTAGCTTGATACCCACTAAAACCTCAAGGTTCGTCGGCCAGTCGGGTGATAGGGAGGTGTTGTCATGGAGTACGGTGGTCCAAGTATGTAGTACTTTCGTTCTTGATAGTGATTTCCTGTTGCTTTTGGCCATTCGGCGGTCGATGTCTAGTCTTGCCGTGAGGAGGCGAAGCCATCGCGTTGCAATTGCGGTGGGGGGGAGGGTTAGGTTTCCTATGACATAGTCGCATCGGAGGGCCCATATTAGATGGGCCGATTCCGAAATGAGGATGCGTTTCAATCGTGCAGCTCCCCGTTGTGAGGGGATTTCATATAACTTGAATGTATTCTAGATGATTTCGCCAAGCAATGTGCCGCCCTGGTTGATTTGTCCTTTGATACTATTCCACGGTGAAGCTCTGCGGTTGTCCAAGTTCACTTGCCAGCCTGATGCGGCGGTCAGCAAAGCGTCTCCAGCTTGGTATCTGCATTTTTCGATCACCGTTATGGTTGTATTGCTGCTGCAGTGTGAAGCCCTGTGAAGATAAGTCCAAAACTACTGCTAGTGAGCTTCTCACAGAACTGTCGAACACAACTTTCACATCTCTGCTAGTATACATACACGACAACACGATCCACTCGATACTACTATCCTTTAGTATAATTTCTTGCGAACACATGATTGCACAACTCAGACGGCGGGGATCTGGTATACTCCAACAGGGTCCACAACCCTTACATCCGCCAGTAACTGCGGGTTGGTGGGGTCGAACCTCTGAATGTAGGCGACCTCCGTGACGGCGCGGACCCAGTTCTCAACACCACCGATGCCAATGATGAAGAAATTGGCGTCTCCAGGACCCTCCGTGAGCGTGACACGGACGCGGACATTAAAGCCTGTGTTGTTATGGAATTCGGGCATGATGCTATGTTTTCTGCCATCAGTATACGACACTCTTCGCGATCACACAGGATCTTACTGCACCTTGGTTATTTTCGGAAGAACAGAAACGTATTATGGATGATCAAAGAGTAATTCAAGAGCTGAAGGTAGAACGAGTCAGCACCGAAGAGTGAGGCAAGTGGACTGAGGAAGGGCTAAGACTCACTCAAGAGCAGGAAGAGATGTTTTCTGAGGTCAATACAGGTAGACCCATGGTCCTTTTATCCTGTTCCAATGGCCAGTTTAGTAACACTGGATTGCGCCATCTGACACCGGCCTTCGTTCCAGACGGAGTCTATCAGGGTTGATTGAATTGCGTTCGACAATGTATCCTGAAGAGTGAGAGACGTGAGGAATGGTTACGCCATTTCTTACCCGTTTTATCTAGACTGCCCGGCGAACTGGAACTCGTTCAATCCGATAGTTCGGCAGCTTTGGCACTGGGATGAATGTTGCGTAACCAGTCTACAGGAAAGGGGTATGCCGCAGGGTTCCAAATCTTCTAGTATATTACTTGTTCGTCCCAGCAACCGCCGGGTCGAAGTGAAATCAATGTGACAGACGGATGAGATCTAGAACAATATGCCGTCAAGACTATAGGGAATGCGGGGAATGCAACGCTCCAGATGTGACATACCACGGTGAGATCATGTGCACATGTAAAGTTCGATCTGCAAGCGAACCGAATGGAAATAATCGTATTACTCCTTTTCTTCGATAATACGTATTGTTGAGTGAGAGACGGGAGAAATGATTTCTTACCTCTTTTATCCAGACTGCCCCAGAGAACTGTAAGTTATACGTCTTATGAGTTCGGAAGTTGCGTAACCACGACCGACCTTCGTTCCAGAAGGAGTCCGTCAGGGTTCTTTCGACCGCTGCAAACCCCAAACAGCCTCGTGACTCCTTTTCTTCGATAATACGTATTTGTCGAGTGAGAGAAAAGACGAATGACGTACCCTCTATCAAGACTGCCCCAGTTGGAAGTTATGCATCTAATGTTCGGCAATGAATGAGGTTGCGTTGTATCTGTCGGGTCACGAGTGAGAGACAGCAGAAATGAGTGCGCCAAAATTTTCTCACCCCGGTATCTAGACTGCCCGAGCGGCGAGCTGGAGATTATTTGTCTGATGTTCGGAAATGGATGTTGCGTAACATTCTGAAAAAACGTTCGAGTTACAGCATGGATAGGCACAAGGTTTGAAGTCGTTCTGATCCTGTGAACATGCATGATCTTTTCCAAGTCGCTGTGTCAAACCAACTTGAAAGAGAGCTGGATCGCGCCATTGACACGCACTACTGGCAGTGACGCTTATCGTGAACAGGTCGAGTTGACTACGACTAGTGGGCATTGAACCACATACTTAATATCATAAGGGGTCTGCCAGAATTTGAGGTTGCTTTACAGTAACTTGCATATCGTAGATCATCGATCCCCCGACAATATGGAATGAAAGCCTTGGTGTAACAGTAAGCAGTGATCACAGTCGCGCGTTCTCGGATGGCAATCTACATTCAAACATATTAGCACGGAACTGTTTACTCATTACTCGGCGGAGGAGACACAGATACCCGGAATTGTGGGGCGCACTGCTACGGGGATAGAGCGTCCGAACTGTTTTTTTCGTGATAACATCAAGGGTCGCACCAGTCCAGATAGTCAAAGGACGAAAGAGAAGGAAACCAAATAAATACATGGATATGTAAGTCGGCATCCGCGCCTCAAACGCGGTACTTGACTGTGGAGAGCGGCGAGTCACGGGAAGAGCCAGAGGAGGACGAACGGGTACCAGCGCCAGGGCTGTACGATCTGTTCGACGCCGTTGTGGGCGGACGAGCGGCGATGGCGTTCCGCCATGCGGGCTGCTGTTCCCGTAGACAGAGGAGGAGCTCGCTTGGAAGCCTGCGTATGTCTGGTAGATATCGATCGAGCGCAACCGGCGAGGGTTCTTCGCCCAGACAATCCTCCAGTGGCAACCGGAGTTGGGCTGGTATCGCGTGCAGATCGCTACAAGCACATGCACGTGCGCACGCAACATACCACAACCGATCGGATCAGTAAGAGGACGGGGCATTCCTCACTGACTCGTCTATACGCACCTCGTTGGAATGACGTATCCCTGGAAGGCTTGCCACACGACGGCGTTGAATTCGACGCCGAACTGGACGGAACGATTTGAGACGTCGTTGGGTATTGCTAGTAGGTCAGAGCTCCAGCGGTAGAGGGCAGCTTCGAGGGATTGCAAGTCCAAGTCGCGGATGCGGTTGTGCACGATGTCTAGTTGGACAGAAACCCCCCCAATTTGAAATTATTGGATAATTTGGATTCGCCCGACAGGAAACCTAATTTGGCAAACGTCGGTATGGACACCAGATAACGTAGTTCAGTCGACTCCCTCCTAACGCATACCTGTCGGGACAGCTCAAAATGTATGTGTTATGGGGAGTATGTGTTATTCGGGTTATCCCTGGTATGCGTTAGGATGGAGTCGACTGTAGTAGCAAGTACGCGATATCAAAACCGAGTCTGACCGGCGTCCTCTCGTCGAAACCGAGTTCCGATTCCATAAACGACCTCACCCCCTTCCCCGTTGGCACCACCACAGATGATCACTGGTCGTCATATTGCTCAGCAAAGTAGTCGTCTAAACAATAACACTTTGAAGTTCGACGGCGAATACAAGCGAAGAGACGTAGAAAATGCAAGGCAACCATACAGCGATACATAAACTGATCCGATAGGCAGTAGCCTGCACCTATATGTACATACACAATCCGCTGATCAAGCGGAATACTGCCAATAAATGAATTCATCGTCTTTTGGAGCGCCAACGCTACTCGGGTATGATCAATATGATCAGACCCATCCACCAAATTCTCGTAAAACTTGGACGCAAGATCTTATTCGTCTGTCCGTCATCCAGTGCCCACATCGTCGCAATCACAGGCCGGAGCCCTGAAAACTGCATCGCCGAGGCCAGGTGGAGAGGGTGCGGGTTGCTGTGCGCCGTCCTCTATGATCGATGATCGGCGAGGGTAATGTTATGTGGAGAAAGGCCGCTGCGTCGTGACGTTGTCGTCACCGTTGTGGCACGTCGCGTTTTTGTGTCGTGGTTGTCGGTCAAACGATGGCCTGCGTCGCGTTCTTGCGTCAAAAAAAGGTGAAAGTTTGAACTTCAAGTTGGGTGTGACATGCATATGAATTTGCAAGCGTAGTTTGGATATACCGGAAATTCCAAAGCTACTGTCAGTGAGCGTCTCACAGAACTGTCGAACATAATTTTCACATTTCTGCTAGTATACATACACCATAACACGATCCACTCGATACTACTACCCTTTAGTATGGTTTCTTGCGAACACATGATTGCACAACTCAGACAGCGGGGATATGGTATACTCCAGCAGGGTCCACAACCCTTACATCCGCCAGCAACTGTGGGTCAGCGGGGTTCAGCCTCTGAATGTACGCGACCTCCGTGACGTCGCGGGCCCAGTCCTCAACACCACCGATGCCAATGATGAAGAATTGGGGGTTTCCTTCGCCCTCGGTAAGCGTGACACGGACGCGGACATTAAAGCCAGTGTCGTTATGGAATTGGGGCATGATGCTATGTTTTCTGCCATCAGTATACGACACTCTTCGCGATCACACAGGATCTTACTGCACCTTGGTTATTTTCGGGAAAACAGAAACGTAGTATGGATGATCAAAGAGCAACTCAAGAGCTGAAGGTAGAACGAGTCAGCATCGAAGAGTGAGGCAAGTGGACTGAGGAAGGGCTGAGACTCACTCAAGAGCAGAAAGAGATGTTTTCTGAGGTCAATACAGGTAGACCCATGGTCCTTTTATCCTGTTCCAATGGCCAGTTTAGTAACACTGGATTGCGCCATCTGACACTGGCCTTCGCTCCAGACGGAGTCTATCAGGGTTGATTGAATTGCTTTCGACAATGTATCCTGAAGAGTGAGAGACACGAGGAATGGTTACGCCATTTCTTACCCGTTTTATCTAGACTGCCCGGCAAACTGGAAGTCGTTCGATCCGATAGTTCGGCAGCTTTGGCACTGGGATGAATGTTGCGTAACCAGTCTACAGGAAAGGGGTGTACGCCGCAGGGGATACAAATCTTCTAGTATATTACTGTTCGTCCTAGCAACCGCCGGGTCGAAGTGAAAAAACGCGACAGACGGATGAGATCTAGAACAATATGTTGTCAAAACTATAGAATGCGGGGAATGAGGAAATGCGGGGAATGCAACACGGCAGATGTTATTTACCATGTTAAGATCACGTTCACATGTAAAGTTCGATCTGCAAGCGAACTGAATGGAAATAATCGTATTACTCCTTTTCTTCGATAATACGTATTGTCGAGAGACAGGAGAAATGATTTCTTACCTCTTTTATCCAGACTGCCCCAGAGAACAGGCTATAAGTTATACGTCTTAGTATGAGTTCGGAAGTTGCGTACCGCGACCGACCTTCGTTCCAGACGGAGTACATCAGGGTTGATTGAGATCCTTTCGACCGCTGCAAACCCCAAACGGCCTCGTGACTATTGTATTACTCCTTTTCTTCGATGATACGTATTGTCGAGTGAGAGACAAGACGAATGATTACGCCATTTCGTACCCTTTTATCAAGACTGCCCCAGTTGGAAGTTATGCATCTGATGTTCGGCAATCAACGAAGTTGCGTTGTATCTATTGAGTCACGAGTCAGAGATAGCAGAAATGAGTGCACCAAAAAATTATTACCCCGGTATCTAGAATGCCCGGACGGCGAGCTGGAAGTTATTTGTCTGATCGGCGACAATGAATGTTGCGTAACATTCTGAAAAACTTTCAAGTTACAGCATGGATAGGCACAAGGTTTGAAGTCGTTCTGATCCTGTGAACATGCATTATCTTTTCCAAGTCGCTGTGTCAAACCGAACAGAGCTGCTGGCAGCGATGCTTATCATGAGCAGGTCTTCCAGGGTCCGAATCCAGGTGGAGAGAGTTGACTGCGACTAGTGGGCATTGAGCATGATATCATAACTGGCCTCCCAGAATTGGAGGTTGCTTGTAACTTGCACATCTTAGATCATCGATCCCCTGACATACTTGTCTGGTATTCGACAAAATGTGACGATACGGAAAGAAAGTCTTGGTGTAACAATAAGCCGTGATCACAGTTGCGCGTTCTCGGATGGCAGTCTGCATTCAATTATATTAGCACCCAAATGATTGCTCGTTACGAGACGGAGGAGACGCAGATACTCGGGATTATGAGACGTACTGCTATGGGGATAGAGCATTGTGACTATTTTTTCGTGATAACATCAAGGGCCGCACCAGTCCAGATACTAATCAATGGACGAAAAAGAAAGCAACAAGATAGATACATAGATATCGTTGGGATGTCTACGTGGGACTAGGAGGGGGTCAAAAACGAATGCGATGCCGTGCGGGTGGTGCCCATGGGAGGGGTGATGGACTGTCAGGTGGGATAAGGATAAGAGGATCCTGTACCAGCAGGTCTTGCCATTGCGATGGGAGCTAAATGGATGAGCATGGAGAAGTCATGCAGGACAGTATTCCTGGACCCTTTAGGGACAGGTTTGGGGGGAACACCTCGCAGGTGCGTGTACCCGAAAGTCGGGATCGCGCACTCCGGACCCCAGGGGAGTGAGCTGCGAAGAGCCGGGGCAGGGTGTGGCGGGTGGGTTTGCTGAAACGGGCACGGACGAGGCTCGAACGAGCACTGCAAGGCGGATGAGTGACGTGGTGGAGGCGAGAGAGGAAGCCCCGAAGCGGTGCCTGTCGCTTGCGTCGCTTGTCCGAAGACCTTGCACTGTGTGGCTTCACTCGTGCCTCACTGCACCACAGTCCGACTCTCTACTCTCGATCGAGGTGCTTCTGCGGCCCTTTACACACACTCTCTTCGGGTTCCCATCCTAGTAGCAGTGCCTCAGGTGAGCCATTTCCATTGAAAAAAGACGTTTAAGCTGTCGTCTCCGACGCTAAAATCCATCGTCAAAAAAGTTATTTTGAACTTGAATCGATACCTGGAACGAGTCGGACTTTACCGCCTTTCCCGAACAACGTCCGTACCCACCCACTGTTGGTCGTCGACTTTGACCTTCGCAAAGCCGGCGACGCCTCTGAGACTGACCGTCTCTGGGAGGCTGTGAAATACATCGGCTTCTGGTATTAAGTGCCTGAGCAAAAACTACCCGAGACATGCGCATGACTTGAACATCGTTTTCTTAGCCTCAAGCACCATGGCACCAATAAGGAAGTCGACGGCTTGTTCGACGTCAACGCCGAATTCATGGCCCTACCTAGTCTCGATACCCGACGTTCCGTTTTAGGAAGCGCATGGGCTACACCCGATGCTGATGCTTCGTTTTGGTGATCGGAATATTCCGAAGCTCGTGAGAGCACACCCAAAATGGATGGTGTCGAGACTAGGCCCTACCCTGGAAGAGAAGATGAAGTTTGAGTCAAAAGACCACCGCGGTTTTGGTTTGTATATCGTCATCCATTCACGTTTAGCGCTGACAGGTGACCGACCCACCGACACATTTCAGATATAGGAAAGCTGGCACGAACGCGGTGGACGCCAGCGGGTGGGTCCTATCGTGTCTGCATTCTCGCATCGGTCCTGACGCAGGAAGTTAGTAACCCGGACTAGGCTGGAGAGTTTTACAGTGTCTCCAAGGATGACGTGCTCGCATTTTCGAAGGTCATGCACGTGACGTCCCCAGTGCGATGCCGACTATCTTGCGCTCGTTCGTCCGCAAGTCGCTAGCACAATCATTCGTATTATCAACGACAGGCTGGGTTTGCCAGAGGGGACGCACGACCGACTGCACTCGGATGAGGAGCAGAGCTTCAGTGCAGCTAACGTGCTCAGGATCCCACCGATGCCCGAACAGCCGACCGGTTCGCAGAACAAGTCAATGTTGGGCGAACACACTGACTTTGGTTCCTTGGTGAGCCCAAACTGCTTTTGATCATTATCCATTCGTCGAAACCTCGTCAGTCCTTTTTTCACAATATGCTCGGCGGGTTGCTGGTCATACCTCCTGACCAATCAGAGGGGTCCTATGTCAAGGTAAGTAAGTACAACACCCTGTCCATCGTGTATTTTTTGTAATTCTAAATGAGATGTCTGCCCCAGCATGAAAGGATAAGCACGCGTTGATGCCCAACTGCCGATGGACTACACCTTGGTAATGACTGTGACAGTATTCCAGTCAGGCACATGCACAAGATGGTATCGAGAAACAATAGTGCATTCCAGTACAGTATGTACGAAGGGGGGCATAGTGGGAGAATCATTCTTGGTAGGAGATATCGATTGATTTAGTCCTACACGATCTAGTCCTACACGGCGTCGAAGTAATCAAGCTTGAAGCCGAAACAATGTCGACATGTCAGCAGTGGATTCAGAACAGCCAATGTATACGCACATATCTAATTGTGTCGTGGTACGATTGGCGCCTTTGCCTGTTCGACCAGGCGCATGAAGTTCTTTGCGAAGAAGGGTCCCGGCTTCTCAGCGAGATCAACGGGTGTCTGTCCGTCCAGGTTCCGTGCATAAGGATTGGCACCAGCGTCGAGCAGCATCTGGATGATCTTCCATTCCTGCATCGCGTCCTCAGAAAATTTCTGTCGCAACAAGACATGGAGTGGTGTATCCCCTTCGTCATTAACAACGCATGGATTGGCGCCTTCGCGGATAAGGAGACGTATCATCGCAGCAGCCCGGCCTCCACTTCCGAGAAAGAACTCATAGTACACAGCAGAAAGCAGGACATCAGATGGAAGTGGTATCTCTTGTGAGAGCAAATATTTTAACACGGGAATGTGGTGTCGTCTTGCAGCAATGTGGAGAGGTGTCTCTCCAGCTGAATTGCAGAGTGACGGGTGGCATCCCAAATCAACGAGGAGTTTGGCAGTTTCCAAGCAAACGTCCTCATCCCCAAATGCAAGAGTGCAATGCAAGGGGGTGTCTCCATTTGGTGCCACTACGCTCACATCTGCACCATCCAAGGTGGAAACAAGCCGAATCACTTGCACTTTGTTTGTAAATCCCTGGTACGAGGCAGCTGCAAGAAAGGCACTAGGAGGAACCAATGTGCCTTGTGACAACAGATACTCCATAATATCTATGGCTCCGCAAATCGCTGCAGCGAGAAAAACTTGAGGATGAAGTGATGCGCCTCGGGACAGGAGATACATGGTGATATTGAGGTATCCAAATGACGCCGCAAAAAGAAGAGGTGTATCTCCAGCTGAATTGCAGGCATTTATGTCACATCCAGCTTCAATCAGAATCTGGACGGTTTCCAACTTGAAGAGATCGCTAAATTGGCCTCCGAGTCCTGGTCCTGACAGGACCAGATGCAGTGCTGTATCGCCTTCGGCTGTGACAGCAGTTGTATCTGCGCCTTTGTCGACGAGAAAGCGAACCACGGTAGCGGTCATAAGTCTATCTGACTCGGAGGCAGCCGTGAGGAGAATATCCAGAGGCAGTGGTACACTGAGCGAGAGCAGATAGTTGATAACGGATATGTTCCCTCTTGCTGCCGCTACATGCATGGGTGTTTTGTGAGCCACGCTGAACGCGCAGGGGTCACTCCCAGCAGCAATCAAGAGTTCTGCAAACTTCAAACTTGAAGAAGCGCTTTCGGGAAAAAAAGCCTGCTGAGAAACAGCGCAGTGGAGGGGAGTAACCCCATCTGCGGTAACGGCACGTACATCTGCCCCTCTGTCGAGTAGTAATTGAATTGCTTGTGTCTGGACAAATGGGTTGGGAGCGGCACGGGCCGCACGGTGGAGGGGAGTATCCCCATTTCCGGTAACGGCACGTATATCTGCCCCCTTGTCGATCAGTAACTGAATCACTTGTGCCGTGATGAGACTGTCAGACAGAAAGAGCAATATGTCAGATGGGATCGGTATGCCCAGCGAGAGTAGGTATTCCATGATTTTCATGAATCCTTCAGCTGCGACAGTATGGAGTACTGTTCGTCCGTTGATGTTGCATGCAGAGGGATCACATCCAGCCTCCACGAGAGTCTTGGCTACTTGGAATTTGTATTGTTCTTCGTCCCAACTGGCAATGTCGGGCCAACCATTCCGAGTCCTGACACTGTCCCAATTGCCACTGCCAGTGGTCATTGCAAGGTGCAACACATTGTCTCCATCGGGTGTGCTTGCGTTGGGGTCTGCACCGTGTCTGAGGAGGAGTCTGACCAGAGCCGCAAAGTCGGCTGAGTCACGATAGAACCTGAATGCCCTACATGTCAAGAGCAAGATATCCGGGGAAAGTGGTATGTTTAGCGAAAGAAAGTATTTGACAACCGAAATCTGTCCATGGGCCACTGCAATATTGAGAGACGTTTGGCCAAATGAATTCGCGATGCCCGGCCCGGAGGAAAGTGGCATGTTTAACGAAAGAAAGAATTTGACAACCGAAATGTGTCCCTTGGCTGCTGCAATGTCGAGAGACGTTTGACCAAATGAATTCGTGATGCGCAGATCACACCCAGCTGCAACAAGCATCCTAACATACTCTAAACAGTCGGCGGCATACTCGGAGTCTTCTGCCAGATTGCGGTTGAGGGCTAAGTGAAGCACACTGTCCCCATTAGCAGCCACAAATTTAGCATTGCCCCCTGTTCCAAGAAGAAAACGAGTCATATGCATGAAGGATGATAGGCTGGAGGCAGTGAAGGGTGTGATTGAAAACAATATGTCTGGCGGTAGGAATGCGCTAACGGAATGCAAATGCCTGACAACAGATAGATCTCCCCTGTTGACTGCAATGTGCATGGGTGTTTCACCCAGTAAATTGCACGCGGATGGACTACAACCTGCTTCGCATAGGACCCTGGCTTGCCCTAGGCAGCGGTCGTGCATGCCTCCGAGTCGCACTGTATAGTGGAGTGGAGTAGATTCATCTACCGAGACAGCATAGATGTTGGCACCATTTCGAATGAGGAAACGAATTGTGTCTGCATTTAAAGACCGGCAGCCCCAAATTGATTCCGTAGCACGTAGCAAGATGTCGGGAGGAAGTTGCATTTCAAAATCTAAGAGCAAATGCTGGATGCTGGAGATATCCCCTGTTTTTGCAGCATTTCGAAGTAGTGCCTCAACAAAAGACGTATGGCCAGCAAGATCACAACCAAGTTGCTTGAGTCTCCGAGCAATCGCAACCGTATCACCATCTGCTGAGCCCTGCTGGTCAAGCTGGCTGATTGCGAAACCCTGTAGTGTGGGTATAAACAGCTTCTCGTCCAGAACGTTTATTGCGCACTCCATGAATTCATCAGTTTGTAGCAACCTCGAGAAGATATGGGCGTTGGAACAGAAGGGGTCCAAGCACCACCTTTCATGATGTTGGCCAGAGACAAGTCTATATGGCACAGGACTCCCTTCTTCTAGGAACAAATCAAACAATTCCGAGTCACCGTTTGTGGCTGCAACCTCAATAGGCAAGGCAGAGCCTAAAAGTTCAACGAATTCCCCACAGACACCGAGTTTAGCACCATGCGCCAGCAATGTACGAGCATGTTCAACCTTCCCAGGGACGGTGTAAATGAGTGGATTGATCCCTTCCTTTTCTGCAAGAGGTGAACGACAAAGGAATAATTGCAGGAGCGGGTCGGGAGCATAGCGGATCAAGATGTAGAGCACAAAGTCATCCTGGAGACTTGGCAATTTCGTGACTGGGAAACCTTTTCGCCATCCTCGCAGTTGCTCCCACTCCAAAGGGTGCTGTTGAATGTCCCTGTGGAGTGCCACAACAGAATCTAAGATACGATCCGTAGGCTCGACGTAGGAAAGATGGCAGAAACCATGATCCAACACGTAGTCAAGGAGTGGGTGATCTGAAGACGCTTGATGTAGCTGATATCGAAAAATCATAGCAGACGACTTCTTACCATTAGAGTCTTGCAGTCTCAATGTGAGGCAGGCTGCAATGTAACTCATGCATTGTTGCGCTACCTGCGCATGAGCATCTCGCAAGTCGATATGGTGGGTGGGATTTTCTTCCATGACGTTTCCTACAAGGTATTCCTATCCAGGCTTATTTAGTAAGGCGCAACTGATGGATTCGCATACTAGTACCTTCACACTGAAATGAGACAACGTAACAACATCTCCTTCTTCAGAGTGTATCACCAGGCTGCTCAATGAATCTAGTAGTGCGCCTCCATGTATAGGCGCAGAATTGGAGTTAAGAGTCCGCTGATCAAGGTCAATCGAGAGCGCCTCGAGAACTTGACACAGTCTTAATGGCCGAAAGGCAGTGACAATCCACATAAGAGCGCGTTTTGCGATCACACCTCCCCGTTCTTCTTTGCTGACCGCAAGAAGAATCTGTTGATACGTTGCCTCCAATCCGACTGGTAGACTGTCGAGCACCTCCCAGATTTCCGAGGTGGTGAAACATCTCTTGAGAGTGTTCAATTGGCATTCAATCCAACGGAACCTGGACAACACAAAAAGTCAGCCAAATGATGTGAAAGATCATTTGAGTGCCCACATTCCATCAGCTTTGCGGCACAACGTCTGGATAATCTCTTCCTTCAGTATAGCCCCTGCATCCCTAAGCCTGCTATGGGAATCAACCTCCCTCCTAACATGCAGTCTGATGTCCGCATACACCTCTCTCGGCATCTGTTCCAAAGAAAGCCAGGGTAGCCCAGAAAACCTAGATTTGATCACCTGAACGGGTCGGCTGATCACGAGGAGCCGCATCCCACCATCATTCAAATCCAACAGAGAGCCTAAAAGATTCTCGATGTCTTCAAGTTTGCACTCGTCCAGTGCATCCACGACAACAAGGGGTGGGTGTGGATATTGTTTCGCGACATGTGACACTAGGACAGCGAGTCGCTTGGCTTTACCGAGTATTGTATGCTTTTGTCTCTTCTCTTTAGCCAGAACATCAAGAGTGTCTCCAGGATCAACCCCAAGATCACCAAGTCCCTGCAACAGCTGAGACAGGAGTGAACGCATGACCTCGGCAGCGACAGTGGAACGTTCACTCCGGAAATCACAATAGAAAAACACGAGTAATTCGCCTGTATCCATCGTATTTTGGATATGATCGATCACAGAGGCGCTGTCCCAGGAATGAATACCGGTATTGAATAAATATGATGAAAACATACGCTAAGACTGATTTCCCAGACCCGGCTAAAGCCACGCAAACGTTAGCCCAAAGAAAAGTATGGTATGATAAGATTCGTACGTTTGCCATGCAACCACAAAAACGCATCGTTGGCATACCTCCATGTTTGATATTCATCAGTGTCAGGTAGCCATGTGCACGTATCCGGTTGTCGCAATTCGAGCGTGTCCTCGTGCTTTTCTGTGCAGTCCCACGCGTCAAGCCATTCCGATATTTCCTTCAATCGTGTCCCTGCTCACGATGGCCTTGTCAAGCACGCAGCATGCACTTAGGGTATAATGGCGAACGCACGATCCATTTCTGACCAGAACTTCTTTTTCCAGAATTGTCCGACGGAATTTGTGCTCCGATCGACGAGGTCTTGTCTGATACTTTGGGTGTTGATCGAATGTCCTCTTGGCCGACCCATTGTAGCAGTTTCGCGGTCCCTGTGGATACGCATTCAATAAGTCCAGATGAGTCCCTCAAGCATTCCAAAACTCTCACCAGACGTTCGTGTTCAGCAAGAAATAGAAGTAAACTCTGGTTTTCTCAAAAATACGAATAGCCTGCTTGAGTTTATCTTTGACGGGTACCGAGTGGAAAATATTGCGGAACGTCGACGAGACGATACTCGAATTTGACTTGATCAATGCTTCCATTCCTTGCAATGTATCTAAGCATGTCTTGGGCTCCCTGCTGGATAGCCACATCTCCAGCCGATCGTCGACAGCCGGGTCTGCCGAAGGAGAATGCTCAAGTGTTTCTCTGAGCAGGGTCTGGGATGCAGCGACGATCCTTTGTAGGTCTCCTGCCAATTGCTTGTGTGATAGATCAAGATTCCTGTCGTTCCTATCCCGTGCGCACAGGACCAAGACGTCGATGACTCGTTGGGAGGCTGACGCAATGGCGATGAGAGTTTCTTGGGCCGAATCCATTGTTGTCGATGTCCGCTAGCAAGACGGGTCAGATGGCAAACCACGGCATGAGAGAAGCTTCAGCACGCACGACAGATCAAATCTCAGTACTGTTTGTGAGCAGATAGTGGGACTAGTAGACAATGTCTCGAATAGTCTCGTTCCCACCTAGTGTTCCCAGAGCCTCTCGTTCCCATACGTTCGGAGCGTTGCGGAGCGCAGTTTACATAAATGAGCTGAACGAAGTTCTGGAGTGGTTTCTGCAGCGCAAATTGCAACCATGGCGACTGTCTCCAGCACGTTCAATGGGTACGAGACTATGTCTCGAATGGCTGTCGGAGGTATGGATTTCAGGATCCCTAAGATTGGCTACCCTGAGAGGTTTACTTGAACAACGCGTATACGTACTGAACGTTGGCTCGATGTGAACTTGGTCGGCCTCGTGCTACGCCCCTGGCCCCGACATATTGGTGATGCTAATGCATCATGCATCAGCTTCAACCCCTCATCTCATCGATCATCGTGAACTCGTGTTCAACCGGTCCCGGTGTGGTACCGATGTGACCGGGATCCTTTTGGCAGTGGCGTGGGTAGATTACCTAACACTAGGAGTTCTTCACGGTCGACTTGCATGCATCCTTCTGCGGTCCAGCTTATCCTTCATTGGCGAAATTGAGATCGTCAAGGGACCGCACCCATGTATTGAGGTCCAGACGCGTGTGGGTCCAGGGGTGTCCGGACTCCGGAGGGCTGTGGTGTGGTTTGTTGGGTCACGGGGTGGTAAACCGTCGATACTTTCTCGTTTTTGTCTGTAGACTATAGTGTCCTCATCTGAGATTGCCTCTCTGTACGTCCACATAGTCGTACCTTCTCAATCTAGCTTCGTCCTATTCTTTCGCCATGGCGTGCCTTCCTTGCGAGCGAGGGCCGGAGTCTTCTCCGCTCCGGGTCTCAGCCGGTCCGAAGTTCCCAGGCTCGGGCTGGGCTGCGACACCCGACCCACGACGGTTTGCCTCTCAACGCGGCAACCTCGTAGACGGGCTGGTCACCAGATGACGGCGCGGCGATTTCGGACTAGAGCGTTCGCCGTGTCCAGCACATGAATTATAATTCAAGTATATATTATGTGCAAACCACGACTTTGTTATTCACCATCATGATACGGGCGAAAACCGTTTAAACACGGGTGCATCTTTGGGAACCTTCAAGTTCAATGTCCAAAAATTGACCAGTCTAGCTGCAGCTAGCCCAGTTTCAACAAGCAGGCGCGTCGTTCTCTCCTGCAGACTAGCCCCGTCCATGACAATCGTGATATGTATCTCCGTCTGGTTTCGAGCGCAAGCCGGGCATCCGGGACAGCGAAGGCGCACCGGACGATGGTCCCGGCGAACAGTCCACAGCGAGTCGGAGGAGGGATACGGTATGACCTTCCTCTCATTGCGCTGTCGTTCTCTGACCGTTTTTTTAGGCATTTCTTCCAATGCCGACCTCACAATTGACCCATCCTGTTTTTAAGCATCTCAGTCGGCTCACACTCCAGCCCTTCCATCTGGTAAGTAAGTTTTCTTTCCTTTGGTGATACGCTTCTTCATTTGACTCATTTGAAACAATTAGACCTGCAGTTGTTTCTCAAGCACTCAAATTCACTCACGATGATAAGTATTTGGTCTTCCACAGAATCTATTGGTCGAGGTCAGTTCGTATCGTCAACATGTAATGTAGCAATAATATGATGCTCTCAAGTTCCGATTCCATAACGACGTCACCCCCTCTCCTTCCCCGTTGGCACCACCGCAGACGATCACTGGTCGTCACACTGCTCAGAAAAGTAGTCGTCTAAACAAATACCACGTTCGACAGCGAATACAAGCGAAGAGACGTAGCAAATGTGAGGCAACCATACAGCGATACATAAACTGATCCGATAGGCAGTAGCTTGCACCTATATGTACATATAGAATTCGCTGATCAAGCGGAACACTGCCAGAAAATGAATTCGTCGTCTTTTGGAGCGCCAACGATCCACCAAATTCTCGTAGAACTTGGACGCGATCTTGTCCGTCGTCCCGGGCCACTGCCCACATCGTCCAATCACAAACCGGAGCCCTGCAAACTGCATCGCCGAGGCCAGGTGGAAAGGGTGCGGGTCGCTGTGCGCCGTCCTCTATGATCGATGATCGGCGAGGGTGATGTTGAATGTGGGCAATGTGGAGAAAGGCCGCTGCGTCGTGGCGTTGTCGTCGCATCATTGTGTTGCGTCGCGTTTTTGTATCGTGGTGTGAGACTGACTGTGAGTTGTCGGCACGACGACCTGCGCCGCGTTCTTGCGTCAAACAAAGGTGAACGAGGGTATGACAAGCATATCATTTGCAAGCGTACGCCCGAAAGTCCAAAGCGTCTCCGAGTCACAGAACTTTCGAACACAACATTTACATTTCCGCTAGTACTATACATACACCATAACACCAACCACTCGATACTACTACCCTTTAGTATGATTCTTGCGAACACATGATTGCACAACTCAATTGATGACATATAATTGGACAGGATTCACAACCCTTACTTCCGCCAGCCCCGGCGGCTGGGCGGGGTTGTTCAGCTCAATGAAGGCGACCTCCGGGACGGCGCGGACCCAGTCCTCAACAACACCAGGGGGGATATCGAAGAATTCGTCGTCTCCAGGGCCCACCGTAACTGTAACACGGACGCGAATGACAAAGGGTGTGGCGTTTTGGAAAGCGGGCATGATGCTATGTTTTCTGCCATCAGTATACGGCACTCTTCACGATCACACAGATCGTACTGCACCTTGATTATTTTCGGGAGAACAGAAACACAGTAAGGATGATCAAAGAGTAATTCAAGAGCTGAAGGTGGAACAAGTCAGCACCGAAGAGTGCGGCAAGTGGACTGAGGAAGGGCTGAGACTCACTCAAGAGCGAAAAGAGATGTTTACTGAGGTCAATACAGGTAGACCCATGGTCCTTTTATCCTGTTCCAATGGCCAGCTTAGTAACACTGGATTGCGCCATCTGACACCGACCTTCGTTCCAGACGGAATCCATCAGGGTTGATTGAATTGCTTTCGACAATGTGTCCTGAAGAGTGAGAGACGTAAGGAATGGTTACGCCATCTCTCACCCATTTTATCTAGAGTGCCCGGCGAACTGGAACTCGTTCAATCCGATAGTTCGGCAGCTTGGGCAGGATGAATGTTGCGTAACCAGTCTACAGGAAAGGGGTATGCCGCAGGGTTCCAAATCTTCTAGTATATTACTGTTCGTCCCAGCAACCGCCGGGTCGAAGTGAAATAAATGTGACAGACGGATGAGATTGAGATCAATATGATGCTGTCAAGACTATAGGAATGCGGGGAATGCAACGCTGCATATGCTGACTTACCACGGTGAGATCATGTGCACATGTGAGGTTCGATAAACAAGCGAACCGAATGGAAATAATCGTATTACTCCTTTTCTTCGATAATACGTAATGTCGAGTGAGAGACAGGTGAAATGATTTCTTACCTCTTTTATCCAGACTGCCCAAGAGAACTGTAAGTCATACGTCTTATGAGTTCGGAAGTTGCGTAACCACGACCGACCTTTGTTCCAGACGGAGTCTGTCAGGGTTCTTTCGACCGCTGCAAACCCCAAACAGCCTCGTGACTCCTTTTCTTCGATAATACGTATTGTCGAGTGAGCGACAAGACGAATGATTACGCCATTTCGTACCCTGTTATCAAGACTGCCCCAGTTGAAAGTTATGCATATAATGTTCGGTAATGAATGAGGTTGCGTTGTATCTGCCGAGTCACGAGTGAGAGGCAGCAAAAATGACTGCGCCAAAATCACCCGACGCACAATGATGCATCACTTGTCCTCATTCAGCTGAATACGACACTGTCGTACTTTTGCATCGGCGAGGTATGATCAAGGTGACTCTCCTGAGACACATCCATCAAATTCGCGTAAAACTTGGACGCGATCTTGTCCGTCGTCCACTGCCCGCATCGGCGTCCCGATCACAGACCGGAGCTCTGAAAACTGCATCGCCAAGGCCAGGTGGGTTGAAGGGTGCGGGTCGCTGTGCGCCATCCTCTATGATCGGTGATCGGCGAGGGTGATGTTGACGGGGTTGAATGTGGGCAATGTGGAGAATGGCCGCTGCGTCGTGGCGTTGTCGTCATCATTGTATGGTCGCGTCGGTACGTGCGTCGTCGTCATGTCGCGCTTTTGTGTCGTGGTCCGAGTTGTCGGGCGCGACAGCCTGTGTGGCGTTCTTGCGTCAAACAAAGGTGAACGTGTGTATGACATGCATATTTGCAAGCGTACTTTTGATATGCCGGAAAGCTAGGTCAAAAGCTAGCATAGCGTCTCACAGAGCTTTCGATTCAGAACACAAATGATACGACTTTCACAATTCTGCTAGTATACATACACCATGACGCCAACCACTCGATACTACTACCCTTTACGATTTTTGCGAACACATGATTGCACGACTCAATTGATAACATAGATGTGGCCAGGTTGCACGATCCTTACTTCTGCCTGCCCCGCCACCGCCCCGGGAGGGTTGTTTTCCCTGTGAATGAAGGCGATCTGCCAGTCGGTGCGGTCCCAGTGCTCTACGTTACCATTGGTAATCGGGAAGAATCTCTCGGCTCCATCGCCCATCGTAAATGTGACACGGACTTGGATAACACCGCCTGTATTGTTTTGGATGCTGATGTTAGGCATGATGCTGGTTTTCTGCCATCAGTATACGACACTCTTCACGATCACACAGGATCGTACTGCACCTTGGTTATTTTCGGGAGAATAGAAACGTAGGAAAGACTCAAAGAGCAATTCAAGAGCTAAAGGTGGTACGAATCAGCACCGAAGAGTGCGGCAAGTGGACCGAGGAAGGGCTGAGACTCACTCAAGAGCGAGAAGAGATGTTTGCTGAGGTCAATACAGGTAGACCCATGGTCCTTTTATCCTGTTCCAGTGGCCAGCTTAGTAACACTGGATTGCGCCATCTGACACCGACCTTCATTCCAGACGGAGTCCATCAGGGTTGATTGAATTGCTTTCGACAATGTATCCTGAAGAGTGAGAGACGTGAGGAATGGTTATGCCATTTCTTACCTGTTTTATCTAGACTGCCCGGCGAACTGGAAGTCGTTCGATCCGATAGTTCGGCAGCTTTGGCAGGATGAATGTCGCGTAACCAGGTTTCAGGGAAGGAGGGTACGCCGCAGGGATTACAAATCTTCTAGTATATTATTGTTCGTGCCCAAGCAATCGCCGGGTCGAAGTGAAATAAACACGACAGACGGATGAGATCTAGAACAATATGTTGTCAAGACTAAAGGGAGGGGAATGCAACGCTGTAGATGTGACTTACCACGGTGAGATCATGTGCACATGTAAAGTTCGATCGATCTGCAAGCGAACCGAATGGAAATAATCGTATTACTCCTCTTCTTCGATAATACGTGTTGTCGAGTGAGAGACAGGGGAAATGATTTCTTACCTCTTTTATCTAGACTGCCCCAGTGAACTGTAAGTTATACGTCTTATGAGTACGGAAGTTGCGTAACCACGACCGACCTTCGTTGCAGACGGAGTCCGTCAGGGTTCTTTCGACCGCTGCAAACCCCAAACGGCCTCGTGACTATTATGTTACTCCTTTTCTTCGATAATACGTATTGTCGAGTGAGAGACTGTCAAGTCACGAGTGAGAGCTATCTAGACTGCCCGGGTGGCGAGCTGGAAGTTATTTGTCTGATCGGCGGCAATGAGTGTTGCGTAACATTCAGAAAAATGTTCAAGTTACAGCATGGATAGGCACAAGTAGACTGGTGACCAATTCGTCCAGATCTATCGACGGTATACTTCGCCTCAGCATTACCTCTTTTGGACGGATTGGTCACCAGTCTAAGGCACAAGGCTTGAAGTCGTTCTGATCGTGTGAACATGCATTCGGTGTATCGGGTAGCCGCACCTCAGGTAACACATTCTCGGTACCTATAGTACCCTCAGAGGTGGGTAAGTCGTCAGCAAAAAGTCCGTCCTCTGAGGCTAAACCTCACGAGGTTCTAAAAATAGACCGTCTCGAGGACCTCTCTCGAGCTTTCCAGGTTCCTCCGGGACCTCGCTCGAGCTTCCAACAGACCTCCTGCATTACTTGTGTTCCTCTCGAATACCTCCAATGTACCTCGCAGGCAGTCCTTGTGAGCTTGTTGCTACCTTCGTATTCCTCTTAAAATCCTCCAATATGCCTCTCAGAAAGTGCTTGCGAGCGTGTCGCCACCTTCTTGATGGCGGCCTGTTATTGGTCTTAGCCTAATTTTCCGAGTTCTCTGTGTGCGTTTTTTTCATTTTGTACGTAATTTCCTTTCGCTATACCTTGCATCATGTCCCCGCGCAAGCGACCCCGAGACAAACACCACACAGAGAAAGTTGTGGTGGTGCCCGGTCAGGCGGCTGAGCACCAGAAACTTATGGAACGACTTCAAGCTCTGCTTGCCAGTGAAGGAGGGAACACCGTGATCGCTAACACGCAACTTGAAATCGCACCAAGTTTTGATTCAAGTATTGAGGCCAACCATGACGAGAATATCACGTTCAACAACGACTTGGACTTTTCACCCCACCTCGAGACTCGGACAGACGATACTGAACCTGGCCCCTTTCCTGACGTTGTTGAAGTTCGACCCACAAAACGCACGCGGCGCACCAATCCTGATGCAACCATGGAGCGCCAGTATCAGTATTGGAGGTCTCTCCTGCCAACCTTGGTTGCCGCATATTCAAGTTACCATGCGCGTACTCTAGGCAAACCACTCGATCCACTTCCATCTACCCTGACACTCTGCACAAGGCCTGCATCCGTTAATGAGGATTCGTCGTTGGCATTCCAACACACAACGCAAGCTGCCATTGGGGTAATGTTTCCTCTACGCGTGCGCAGTACTAAACTAAAGTTACATGTATGCCATAGTTTTGGGGGACTCGATGCAAGGCTGACCCAGAAATGATTATTGGTCATCTCAAGTCACATGTTTAGTAAGTGCATGCTCAGTTGGTTGCTACGGTATACTAACCTTGCGCAGCGACATCTCCTCTTTGCGGATCATTAAGGTTGCATGGGGCGATGAAGCGGAGGATGACAAAGGAGCAGAACCCAAGCCTGCCACCGAGCCTGTATCCGTAGAATCTCCATCCTCTTGCGACTGGGAGCCTGCTATGGACGAGGGTGATCCATCCAGCCGGATTAAGGAAGGGCTTACGAAGCTCGTTGGTGAGTTTGACTAGATAAATATTGCTTGAACGAAAAATTGATCTATTATATAGACGGCTGCGGAGTTGACACAAGTAAATTGAAGGGGAACAATTTCCCGTGGAAAACATTGCTGTCATTCCTCGCCAACAAGTCCCTCGTCCTCGAAGGATATCCTCACGGCGTCCTCATGCCTGGTCAGTGTCGTAATGAGGGCATGCGCACTAAAGGAATGAACGACCTTACTCTTGCGGAGAAGCGACAGCTCTTCTCTGCGATCAAGGGAAAACGTGTGACGATCCGGCGAGCAGATCGCAAAGAATTTCGTATGTCCGTTCAAATAGACTCAGAAGAACAATTAACATTCTCCCGATCAGGTAACATTCTCGACAATACTGCTCCCGTCATTGTTGGTGAGGCGCCGCCTTCGGACTCTCGCGAATATAATGGACTTCGTATGTTCGCAAATGGAACATGTGATTATAAGGGGCTGCCACGCATTGGGCTTGGTAGAGCAGCTACACGAGTCAATCGAAAACCGACATGTCCCCCTGCAGAAAAACAAGATTCATCAGTCCTCGACCTCACCGAATCTTCGTCGTCCTCACCCCATGCCAAACGACCCTCCATTGAGAGAGGCCATAATAAGGCCACGACTCAGTCCTCTCCAATTAGCTTGGCCAGCAGCCCCGAACCCGATACACTCGAACCCTCAGAACTCATCGAGCGAAAGCGTAAGGCACCTGCGGCACCTGGACCTCACGCGCACAAAAAACGGGCCCTGGCAGTTCAGCCGAAGAATGCTCGAGATAAAGGAAAAGGCCCAGCAACGAAGCGCAGTCGTACCAGGAAGAGACCAACTTCGGCCGCAACAATCGACTCCTCCGATGACGAGAAGGTTCCTGAAGAAGACCGTGATGCTGTTGGTATGTCGATCCTCCCGCAAATCTGTCCATTTACATTTCTAATTTATGTACCCAGCACCCAAAGAAGATGCGGGTGCGCCAGTTAAATGTAAGTTCATTAAGACGTATTGACCTGGATCTAACGGTTGCGCAGCCACGCGTCCAAAGCCAAGATTAGTTCCGAAGAAGCCTGATGAGAAGAAGCCTTCCCGTGATGTATTTGAGGGCGGCGAGGAGCCGGCGAGTTCGGACCTCGAAGAGGAAATTTCGACCACACTCCGCAAGCAGGTCAATGGTCCTTACGACGCTCCAGAGGCTCCCCACTCCCCACCGTCACCATCTCCATCTCAAAAACGGAAGATAATATCTCGTCTTCCTTCATCACTCGAACAACCATCGCATGCCCCGCCGCCTCAGCAAGCGCCACTCCCATCGCGTTCCCCTGCTTTGCCAAGTGCACCACTGGCACTGGCCGTCGCACAACCTCAGCTTGCTCAGACTGTTGGCGCTGCCCCCGCATTGACAGCTGCTGTCCCCCCTCCTGTCCTGTCGTCCACTGGGCACGAAACGATGCCCATGTTTCCACACCCCACTCCTGGCAATTTTTACCAGGCGAACCCTCCGGCTTTTCCACAGCATGAAGCATCGCGGCCGGTCAATAGTTATGGTAGCTATGGTCAACAACAATATCAAGCCTATTACGGTGTACCACATGCCCAGGCTCCCTTTCCCCACCCGCAGGCTCCCATGCCTCCCACACAAGTTCCCATGCGGCCTATGCAAGCTCCCATGCCTCCCCCACAGGCTCCCAATCCTCCTGCGCCGGCTCTGCCTCTCCCACAAATGGACCCACAACGAAACTATTATAATGCAGGTAACCCGCCATACCTCCCAGGAAGAGAAGGCGTGACCTACAATTATCCTGGGACATTTGGGAGACCTAATGAAGGTCAGGTGGCAGGTTCAGGTGAGTTCCGTGATGGCGCCAGGGAGCATCGAGGGTACTTCAGTGATTTGTTGGCTCGTGACGGCACAAACGTTGGCCCACCGAATCAGCACGCAGGATCAGAGGCGCTGCACAATTCCCTTCCAATTCTCCCTCTCCCTTCTGACACGTGTTACCAAAATGTAGCATGACATACTATGTAGCTACCCCGCGCATTTCGTCTGACGATAATCTAAGTTTGGTGTTGTTCTGTTGATGACATAATTCTTGAATATGATGGCTTTCGCATTTTTGTCGGTGTACTACAATATGACGATGACGCGACCACGGCGAGACGACGAGATGGCGCATCGACACGATGCTGACTGAGGACATGACATCGTCCACAGCGACGCGTCAGCACCTCAGGTTTCGGTGTCAGAGTGGAAATAACCCGAAAGGTCCGTCTATCGTCTCGGCAACTTCCGCTTCTTTCTACCTGGGTGCCCGATGCTAGGTAGAAGTATTCTATGGGCCTCCGACTCGTTGTCAGTCCCGTTCTCTTCGTCACTGGCTTCTTTCTAAAGCAATGCAGGGCACGAACGAAACACCGTCGAGGATAAAAGGGTGGGTCGCAATGCCCTCTTCCAGGTACTAACTGCGGTCTGTAACCCGCGGATCTCTGGCGCTTGGTAGGTTGATCGCCTGTGTTATCCAGTCTTCAGACTCTCACTGATGTTCGTCCGCCAGATGAACACCGTCACTCAGGACACCCCAAACTCACCTTCGAGCGAGCAGCTTGGGGGCGGGAAAAGAATCCCTTCACCACCACCTGTGCAGACCACTGAACGCGACACCGGTCTTGTACACAAAGCCAGTACTCGGCGCAGCCGTCTGATAGACGAGGCCGTTGCTGCGCCGATAACCGACGACGACGAGTTACCAATGACTAACGGTATGCTGCGGGGCATGGATACCCCGCCAGAAGACTTGGCGCCCGTCCGCTGCGCTAGTATGCTTTTTACTGGGGTACCTAGTCAGTCACCCTTTTTGACGTGCAAGCCGAAGGCTATAGGTGCGTCACGGTACCATCATCAGCATCGAAAGATGTATACTCACTGCTCATGGGCAGACCCTCCGCCGGTGCAGACTACGACAACCGCTTCTACTTCAGATGCTCGAAAGCCTCACGCACCCTCTGCTCAGCCGCGAGTATCATCTCCGGGTCCTCGCAGTCCTCGTCGTGAGTTATGATTGACTCTAACCTTTTCTGTGCATCGTATGACTCAGAGTGTGATGAAATTGTAGGATCTCCTAGTACCCCGCCTCTCCTGGATCTCAAAGAAACTCTGGCCGAGATCAACGCGCAGAGACAGGCGCAGAGACAGGCGGGAGCAAAGTTGACGATCGCCGCTTTACCCGAGGTAGAGGTGCCTGAGGCTCCTCACTCTAAAGACGGCGTGCTTGACGTTACACCTCAGGCTGATCCACCGCTATTCGGCATAGGCTCTCCAGAACTGCCAGATTTTGCAGGAGGCGACTGGGATGCGATGGATTTTGAGATTTCTGAGCGCCCAGAGATGCCGACGCCTGGTTCCCGCAGGACGCAGAAGAACTCCGATCCAACAGTCGCGGAGACAGAGGAACCTGAGGAAGGGGATATGGCCATGGTCCTGGGGAGAACTCCTGCTCGCACGAACACCATCCTCGATGAGGCATTCCACGATATCAATGTGGAGTTAAGTAACCTCGCGAACCGTGTCCACCTCCCTTACCAGCAGGTCGTCAATCGCTACATTAGACAGTTCGCGCGGACCTGCGCAACAAACTATTGGAATATATACGAGAAGTATCACGCTGCCAACAAGGAGGAAGAGATCGCTAGGCTTGGAAACTTGGATGCGACGTTACTCAAGCCCTGTATGATCACCACTGTCGGGCCACGTTATAAATTTTGACATTGTTCTTTTAGGTCAAACGAGGAAAAGATGTTACGAACTTTTCTGTCGGGAATACCCCAATACCTGGCAGAAGATACTGGACAAGTTCGAGGAGATGAACGTCGGAAAAGAGATGGGGAAGACCGTCGGCCACAGACAGGCACTGTTCTTCCGCCTCGCAAAGAATCATTGTCAGGCAGTACGTTGTGCGCGCTGGGTAGGATTTTGGGTTAGCATGACTGACAGCCGAGTAGTTTGCAGGCATGGCGAAGGCACATTCTTTTGAGACAGCAGTGCTCATCGCCGGGGGCATTGTTAATCAAGATGCTTCGCTCGCAATGGTTTATACCACCCCGGGAGCTGAAAACGTGAGATACCCTTTATTGTCTTCTTCCTGGTCTGACTGCGATGGTCTCTGGGATCGGCAGTTTTTCTTCGAACGGTGTCGCTACAATAACGATGAAATCGTCGGGCATTTCAAGACTCATATCTAGTAAGTCTCTCGATATTGCCTGCGCGGATGTATCTAAATATCTTTTCAGCAACAATCGGTCCCTGATCGATGTCGCGCAAGTCTTTCCAGATCATGGCCCTCCTGCAGAAGGTTCGAAGGTGATGAATGAGATTGAGGGTGGTCACGCCGGTGGAGAGCCTGAGATTGTCGAGGTCGAGGAGATGGAAGACCACGCGTGCGTGCGGAGCGCATTTGTGCAAGCTTTGAGTGAGTCACGACTCGGTATTCGGTTCTTTCAATCCGCGGGGGACTAAGTATCCCTTCCCCACCTATGTACCAGCCAAAATGGGGTGTCAGTGGGCTGCTCGCAAACTTTTCCCTTGGAAGGCATTGCCCACAAAGCTCGCCAACAGTGGCATTGTTTGTCACAATTTCCCGGACTCAGTTCCTTTCCCCGGTGAAGATCGTCCCAAATCAAAGACAGGCTCCAAGGGGATCTCAGATCTCTCGCTGACGGACTGCTCGGTGCTCATCGCGGCGTTCGCCCATCATCAGCAAACTCACCCCCCTCTGGGCAGACCTGGCCAGTCTGGGCCAGGTTGGGACAGGGCTCTAGCTCTCCCAGCTCCTCTAGCAAGGTACCTAACTGGCTAGAGCTGTCCAGAG
>JBBPNG010000339.1:0-26222 GCA_038091095.1 Leccinum incarnatum
TGACTGGTGCTGGTGCTGTTGCTGGTGCGATCGCCAGCTGGGCCCTTTGAGGCCGAGTGTTGTTGGACTGCTCGACGCCGTTGACCGTGCGACGCTCGGTTCCGTCGGGGTACCGGTAGAGAACGTGTTCGTTGCCCTATTATGTCGGCCGCGGTCAGCCTATCCGCGGAGGTGGAAGAACGAGCGAGGGAAAACAAAAACGCTTACATCCGAGTCCTTGCGCACGCTCTTGGTGTGCGCCACGCCGTTAACCATAGAGGTCGTCCAGCTCTGAGAAACCCATCTCCCGCCGTTTCCCCCATTTCCGCCACTACCAAACGCTTGCATCCTACTACCTCCCACGCCACCGTGAGCGGGATCGTCGAAAGGAGAAGAAGGGGTAGGGAACACGGAGGGAAAACCGCGGCCGAAAAAGCCATTGCCCCCCGAAGCCTGAGCCTGACCTGATCCGAAACCGCGGCGTCCGAACGGGTCGGTGGCATTGTAAAAGGGATCGCTCTCGAACGCTCTATGGAGGTCTCCGAATATCGAGTTGAACAAGACGAATGGATCCGTGAAAACTCCCGGGCGGGTTCGCGGACCGGATCCAAAACTACCGAACATTGGGTCCGTGCGGGAAGCGCGGAAGAAGGGGTGCTGGGAAAAGGGATCGCGGAAGAACGACGAGTCTGAGAAGGGATCGTGGGCTCCGTTGGCGAAGGGGTGGGTTGGCTGAGATGTCGTCGGGGGAGGCCAGACGCCGTACTGATCGTATTGTGACCTGCTTTGCTGGTCGGACAGGACTTCGTATGCGTTGTTTACCTTGCGCATGTGTTGAGCAGTAGATCACATCCGATGGGCCAGGACAGAGATACCTACCTTGCGGAATAGCTCCTCAGAGATGGCCTTTTCCGCTGCAGATACGCCCTGTGGCAGGCGATCTGGATGTGTCTCGAGAGCCTTTCTTTTGTATGCCCTTCGGACTGAACGATGTTTGAGCAATAAGAAACGATGGCCAGCTAGCCAACTTACCGTCTTCTTGAGTCGCATTTCTGCTAATGCCCAGTATGTCGTAGAGATTCGTGGACATGGTCGTCGTCTGAGTCAGGAAGTCGCGTTGTGTGGCTGCGCTCTCTTTCTTTTTTTTCATTTCATGGGTCTCCAAGAGGTCATACTATGTGCTACAGCACCTCAGCCATCGACCGCAGGATCGGGCGCGTTCGTGCTACATGATCTCCAGACCGGTAACGTCCTCTGCTCATTCAAGCAGACCAGCTCTGCACCGCATTGCAGCGCTTTCATAGAGACCAAGGATGGTCAGGGAGGGATCATGCTCGCGACGCAATCAGACAAGTCCCTCTTGCACGTCTACAACTTTCAAAAGGCGCGCCATTTCTCGAGAGAACGAACGTCACATCTGACTCGCGACGAACAGGACCAAATCGCTATCAAGATCGTTTTGCCAGAAAAGTTGACTTGCCTCGCATTAGATCAGAAAGCGAGATACTGCGCCGGTGGTACCGCGCAGGGACGGGTCTACCTCTGGGAGGCACGTCGCATCTTCATATTTCCCGCTTTGCACACGCGTGACGGTCTGGACAAGTAGGTCGCATCGGGCATACTTTACAATTCTTGGGATGCCCACTACCGCCAAGTAAACGTGCTCAAATTCACCTCCGATGGGACAACATTGATATCCGCCAGTGAGGACTCCGGTGTCACCGTTTGGTCAGTGTCCAAGTCCGTGTTTGTCTTTCTCTTCGCTCAACATGGACCTGAACTCGTTTTCCCTACAGATTGGTCGACGACGATCTCCAAAACGACCACCCTCTTCCGCTGTTTACGCTATCGGACCACACCCTTCCGGTAACAGACGTTGTCTGCGGTCTAGGCCCATTTCCGACGTGTCGCATATTAACTGGGTCCCTCGACCATACCGTAAAGGTGATCAAGCTGTCAACCTCGTCGCGGTCTCGACTGATAGTGCCATTAGTTGTGGGACCTGGCCACCCAGTCCTTGATAACGACCTATCATTTCCCAAAGCCGATACGTTGCATCGTCTGGGACATCAGTGAACGCCTCTTTTTTGCTTCTTCTCCCGATGGATTGGTATATCAGGTCAACCTATTTCGCGAACGCCAAGTCAAAAACAACACAGGTCCCTTTGTCGAAGCCATCGGAGGAGCTGGTACATCCGATGTCGTCCGTTTCGATACGGAGGGATCGGGCCGAAAACGGTTTATCGACACTGATCAGCCCGTGACCGCTCTCTGTATCTCCCTGAGCGGGTCACTGCTTCTGGTTGGCTCGGCCTCGGGTCTCATTCGTGTTTACGATATTGCATCGCATCAACTTTTGCGAACGATCTCGACGCACAAGGAGTTGTCGATATCGTTCCTTGCGACAATGCTCAAGCCGCCAGACCTCGTGGGCCATATCAGCCTCTCCCTGAACGTGACTAGCGTGGCAGATGTGCGCGATGTGATGCCTGTGCGGCCAGTTGCGGCATTCCATCGAATGAAAGATGCGAATGCAAGAGAGCTGCATCAAGTGTCGATGATGCTACCGATCACGAGCCAGGTGAGTTACTCGTTTTATTTTACGACAGGAGCCGACGTCACTCGGACAGACATTGCGAATTGGCCAATGCGATTATGACTACCCCGAATCTGAATTTCAGCGGGACCTATTTTCTTTCGTTCGGCCAACCGAGGCGGAGCCTTCCGGAGCACCGTCGACGAGTAAAGTTGCAGAACTGGAGGCGGAAGTAGAGCAGTTGAAAGAACAGTTGGGGAAAGCGAAAGGGGTGAATGATGCGATATGGCAGGTTGTTGTGCAAAAAGTTCTCAAGGGCAACAACCCCGCGTCTGGGTCACCGTCAGGAGACATCCAGATGGAGGAGTAGACACTTGAAAATTAAATAGTTACTGTTTGCAAGGGCTGTGAAGGCGTGAGAACTACCGAGTTCCCATCATAATCAACGACGTAGTCCCCGACGAACAAGTTACCATTCAACATGGGATTCAAACAAGGCGCTGTACTTGCATCCTGCTCGTTTTTTCTTGGTGCGTTACGTTCCGTGTCATGCGGGTTGTGAGTCCACTGACCTGATTCGTCCTTCAAGGGGTGTTGTTCATATGCTTTTTCGTGGACTACCGTATCTTGTACCAGGACTTGACAGACGATGCCACCAAGGATGGCTTCCAGTTTTACGCTACATTTTATAACGCACCCCCCGCTATCAAGGTCGGTCACCGTGAAATTCTCAGTGTTACTGCTGACTGAACTGTCCAGGCACTTTTACATGGTTTTATAGGAGTCGGTTTAGCCGGTCTGGTCGCAAAACTCATCCGATGGGACGAGAGTGCCCTTTTCTTTGATGGCTCGAGTCTGGGTGAATTCCATTCCGAGTAGCTTGGGAGCGTACGTCGTACTCACGGTCCGGTTCCAGCCGTCTACATGTTCGGAATATCGGTCTACCTGGCTGTGACGATTCCGTGCTTGCGCACGATGGTTACTCCATCCGAGGTGGATACCATGCAAGATCGCGTCGATGCCATGAAAATCTTGTCGGCTGGAAACACGATCATGATGATCACACTCGGAGCAATACTTGCGTTACAGGTAAGTGCCGAACACACATACACACACACACGCGCGTCCGTCTCGTCAGCATGGTGCAACACCACCGCTCTCTTTTCCCAGGGGCGGGAACGTACCCTTGTGGCGCCTCGTAGCCGACGCGGTTTTCCGAGCGCATCCGTGCATCTGCGATGTCCGATGCGACTGATCTTCTTTGCTTCGTTCCCTGCGTCCACGCGCAGCTTTACGGGACGGTCCGCTGAAGTTTATTTTTGTCTTTGGGAATAGGGCGGCCAAGAATACGCACGCAGGCTCGAGCAAAAGGAGCTGGCTAAGCTGAGCCAGGGTAAAAAAGAGGAGGCTGCGGGGTCAACGGCCGAGAAGGACAAGAAGGAGTAGGTTTTGACATATGTATGTTGTTGAGAACACGCGGGCGCAGATGGCTGCTTCATTTTATTTAAGTAACGGTGGGCGCGTCGACATTGAAATATTAATGGACGAAGCGCAGTAGTACTTAGGAAGGAGCTCCTTTGGAGTGTTCCGCCGAGGATCGATATGAGAGAGCCGGATGTTAGCTAACTCCTTTTTTGGACTTACTTGCTTTGACTCAACGCCTCGGACAACTTGACTTGAACTTGGCGCGTTAACAATAGTCTTCTTCGCCGAGTCAATGTCAACGGCATGCAGAACAGCGGTACTGCTGGCTTGGTGTGCGGAGAATCACATTCAGATCGACTCAAGGCTACGGATCGTCGACACTTTGCCCTCCGAGGCCCAACAGATGACTCTTTCTGACAGCGAACGCGGACTTGCCGTATGCTCACGCGAAGAGATCATCGAATGCGGTTCTACCCGTGAGTCCCCACCAGACTCTCCTCGGCCTTCTCTCGTCGCCAGAATTCGTTTCTGTATCCCCTTCTACTCATCCTTCGTTTTGGCACTGCGAGCGCGTGGTTTCGCGTACGGGTGAGAGCATTTAGTCGCGACCGCTCTCAGACTGTGGAGAGTGTTCTCTGGGAATTGTCTCTTTTATTCATCCGGCGCCTCTATTTTTCTTTCAGTGCTGATGCTTGGGTTTCAGTTGTCTATATTCCGAAGGCGGCTGTATTATCTGTCAGGTCGTGCTTCTTGTCCCGGCATATATCATTTATACCATGTGGCCACGCTGCACATCTTTCCCTGGCTCTCGCGCTCTACGGCGAACTGTGCGTAAGCTTTTGCTTCTCTAGACGTTTGTTGGCGTGATGTTAACACAAATCGTTGCCTTTTGTTGGCGTCGGCTGTACGCCGCTTGACGCATTCGACAACTTATGTCGGTGCCATTCTCACACTTTTTACCCCCCAAAAATAATCATTCCTTCGATCCCTGGCGCGCGAACATCACCGCGAACTCCATTTCTCTTGTATTCTCCGCCGACTTACATTCTCGGCCTTCTTCTTGCTGTGAATCCGGGATTTTCCTTGTCGGCTAATTCCTTGTGGCAAATACGATCACGCTACCCTGGACCTTCGTCGGATTTTTTTTTGAAATAATTCACATTATCAAGCTTGTTAGGTTCTTATTCGCGATGGTCCGGTTACCTGCAGAGCCTACCGCGGGACAGGGTAGACATCGCCATGTTTTGGGGTAACTGCGATGCCATCGAGGAACGGACATGCACTTGCTCAGCCCGCGGACGTATGAGCACTGATGACACGTCGAATGCAGTAGTCATTCCTTTCGAATGTCCGTCGTGCGCATGGCAACATGACAACCAGAATGCGAGGGAATGGCTTCGAGCCACAGAGTTTGAGCGAGAGCAGACAGGCATGATGGTGAGTCTGATAAGACCACGTTTACATTACCTGTCATGTCTTTGTTCTACTACGCACCCTCGAACTTTTTTTTTTCGATCCCGCTCAAATGCTTTCATCTCGCTTTCGTCTATCGTTCCTTCGGGGCCTTGTGGATCAGCAGAAAGGGAAAGGTATTATTATACCTTTTCCATTTCTTCACTCTTGCGCATATCAATCTATCCTTCGCATTCATTTCAGTTCATCGCCGCTCACTTTTAATTGCTTCTTGATGCGCCTCGGCACACGACTATCAAGTATGTGTGGCACCTGCTGATCCCAAACGCATCTTCGCACACCCTTTTTCGTGATGCGATGGCTTGGAAGTTTCATATCGCCGGGTGCCGCTCGCATTTTCCCGCAGGCTACGGCATGCAGAGCTGCGCACGCATGGTGACTGATGGACGTGGTGCACGCAAGTGGCGAACACGCGTTCCATATACGGGCTTAGCTCGTGAATGGGTGCGTGAGCGCCTGACACGAGTCAGCTAGGCAGTGCGGTTGGAACGACGATCGTAATTCGGGAACCTCCGGGGAATCTTTTGATCTGTCGCATTGCTTAACCCGTCTTGCGTCCGCACCCACCTTAACTAAGCTACGCCAGCGTATCAGATGCGGCGGGCCCAGACAGGGCGCAGCAAGGGTTCTTCATCTGTCACTTCTGCAATGCATGTTAACCTCGTGGCCATGTCTGCGATGATTGCAACCCGATCAATGTTTCCTGACATTGGATTTCCTGGATTCGATCATGACTAGCTCGTTCTTGTTTCAAGTGACGCACCTTTTCCCACATTCGATGGCGTCTTCTTCATGGATATGATGGGTTGCGGCGTTTTCTTGGTGCAAACGCTTGTACCTCAATGCACTCGGCCTCTTGGATCCTTTCTGGGTCATCAGATTTTCGCCTCATGAGTCCCCGTTAACCCTTGATCCAATTGACAGGCAAAGTTTCGGCTTGATTGCGTTCACCTTATTTTGGCCCTCGTTTTCCTTTAATCATTGACAGTTCCATCAAATCTCTCTTGACTCTTCATGTGTTCACAATCGGGTGGTTGCTAACTGACGCATCGTTTGCAAGCAGGGAGAAGTACGTCAATACTACGTTAATGTCGTGGAACCCACGCTTCATGCTGCCTTGATCAACTCCGGCCTTGGAAGCGAGCCGATATTCCACAGTGAACCGGATAGACCCGAGGGTGTTTGCCCAGATATCAGCGCAAGGGAATACGGTGTTTCATACCCGGGATTCTGTCACGCATACTCGCTGGTCTCGACACGCGCATTCTGGGTGGATGCGTACCATGGACTTGCAATGGTTCCGGTTGCCGACGCGTAAGTCATTCCGGTCCTTCTTGACTGACTGGCTTGTTGTGCTCGGGGCGTGGCGTCCGCGCCACGAGGTTTCCCGTGTCCGAAAACGGGTATCTGACTTTCCTACTTTGCTTTTGGTTGCCACCTCGCTGCAATGAATGATGCTTGTTCATATGCCATCCATCTCTGATCGAGAATCATGCGTCTCTATTACGCTCGCGGCTCGGGTGGAGGGGAGGTGGCCGTTGCTACCATCCATGTCTATTGTGGTGGTTGACTAATGGGATTCTATCGTTTCCCACTTGGTTCTGATACGGACAGGGGGGGACTCGATGACGAACAAGTCCGTTGAACTTCTTTGTCAAAGTTCTTTTCGGTCCTCCTTGCCCGTTCGCATCACTTTTTTTTTTTTTTTCGTCGTCGTCGATTCCAAGCCATCCAGTGTGTATGCGAATCTGACGCCCTCTTCCAGTTTTAACCATACAAATGATAATCATGTACAAATGGAGGTGAGCAATGAAAATTTTTCAAATCCGATCCTTCTCGACTTGGTCGCACTCTATCGGGCACGGGAATGATGAATATGATATGAATATGGTCGTCTTCGCCCCCTCTCTCCCCTTACTTACTTTCAAGGAGATGTTCATTCGGTTTCGATTTCAGAGCGACTATGACGTCTGCGTCGAATGCGGTTCTCTCGCCGAATGTGAGCACGATCGTGATATGGAAGGCACATCGACGAATGTATGTCCACCGTCGTCGCATGGCGGTCATATGACGACGATGCTCGGCGAGATCGACTACCTCGAAATGCGAACCGTGCGGGCCATCCCTCCGTTCAGCGAGGTGTTCAACACGTACGGTGCCTTGTCCAACGCAGCGCTCCTGTCTGGATATGGTTTCATGCTCCCCGAGAACGAACATGACACCATCCGAATGGTGGTCGACCCGCTATCGACAGTGAGGAACCTATTCAAGTATGTCGTCGCAGTCCAAGAAGAAGAAGAGGCTTCCGTTGGAGGAGAGGTTGAGGATGCCGTCAGCAGGGGTGCTTCTGCCTTCGGGTTTGCAATCAGGAACACATGCAGGGTGGGTCATTTTACCGATCACGGCGGTGGCTGACGCCGAGCCTCATTTTTACGATAAGGAACGAGAGCCTTACGGTCAGGGCAACGTGAACAACGAAGCTGAAGCTGCGCATTCGTTGTCGTCGTCTGCTCGCGTCGTTGACGAACCCTGCGGAAGCAGAAATGTTAGCCGTGCAAGCGAAGAGGCCAGGGATGACGTAATGATGAATCGGCTGCTGAGCACGTTTGTATACGTGGCGAGCAGCTGGAGCTCGGACGCCGCATGGGACGAACGGGAGGACGGGCTGGTGTTCAATCTGCATCCGCAAGGTTCAGCTTCAGCAGAGGTGACGAGAGGTCTAGGTGTCTCGCTTCCGACTCCCGGCAACACGTCTGTGCCGACGGACGGTTTGGTGATCAACTCTGACGGGAAGATCTCACACACGCTCTGGCTGTTTTGCATCCTTGTCGCCTTGTTCGCTGCTGGGCCGCGTGTCAGGGCTTCCTTTGGAGAGGAGCTGCTGATGGGAAGGGTTGAGCGCGGTCGTGAAGGCGTGGGTTCGCTGGCAGCGTTCAAAGCAAAGTTAATTAACGTTCAGGGCCATGTTGAGCGTCTTCGGCATCTCCATGACGGAGACAGTCTTGACGGCGACATGGAAGATGGTGGCAATCATGGATCAACGTCCTCTCCTCTCTTGCCCCATCGGGCACTGCCATCACTCGACCTGGATTACGAAATCGAATCAGTCGAATTCGCACAGCTTGCGACCGCTGTTCGGGCGCAGTCTGGACCTGCGACAGAACCAGGGGACACTGCGCTCTCTTCCGACTTGGGCTCCCTGCAGCGGGATCGATGTGAGCCAAGAACGATCCTGGGTCGGCCCCATGATGGAACGGTGGGACCCCGGAACCCCGAAATACGCACGTGCTTCTCGTCTTGCCCGGTAAGTCTGGTATTATCGTGTCATCCGGAACGACGAGCAACTGAAGAGTTCATATCAGGAAACGCTTTCTTCGTCCTCGATGGGAACCGACGTGGACCGTACGACTGGATATGCTCGCCGACGCGACCGTAGTCGAAGTGCGGCGAGTGAGCGGCTCTCGAAGCGCGTCCGCCGCTGCAATAGTTGCAGCAGCAGCAATGCCGTTGCGGAAAACCGGGGGAATTTGGATACTGCCAAAGAATCCGGTCGAGTTCCTCCCGAGTATGCACGAGAAGCACGACATTGGGAAGCTGTCGATGCATCCGCCGATGGTGATAACGACGACGACGACGACGATAACGAAGACGACGCAACCGCTCGCCACGTGGCACGTTTGCTGGTGCACACCGTGGTTGAGCTATGTCGAAACCGCTATCGCCCCCCGTTGCTTGGAAAAGAGCAGCGTGGGGTCGGTATGACTGCAGGGGAACTTGGAGACGTACTTGACGTGAGTGTCTCTCTCTCGGTTTTCGTCTTGACCTTTTTCCGCCATGTTCTTTTCCGCCGTGAGCCTGAATCCCCGCTGCCTTGACCCTGATCGTCCGAGATAAGGGAGGGGGGGAGGATTAGAGTCGGGTTCCCCGCGCTGCGGTACAGCGGCCAAAGATGTAGAGAGGGTCGTGATGACCGTATCGCGGACGAAGCGTCCACGGTCCCATCTGCCCGCATCGGCGAGACGGATGGGCTAGATCGTGGATGGATGCATGACGATACAGGTCTCGGGTGAAAACCTTTTTCCCCTGGGCTCCTGCTTCTTCACAGCGGCACAAGGAAACGAGATTCCCTTCTCCCGCCGTGAGCGAGTCTATTTTTCTTTCCCCGTTCAGTGTTCCCCCCGTTCAAACGAGGGTTAGACGAACAAGTTTTTCTTCTGCTTCTTCTTCTGTGCAACCACTGGTGCCGTTCTCCTTTTGTTTGTCTTTTCTTTTCTTTGGGAGATGGCCATATCGTCGTCCCCCCCTTTCCGTGATGCTGTAGGGTGCGAAGTTACGGAGATGACCTGATCGCCGTCACCTCCTAAGTCAACCTGTGTTTGTTGGCATGTGCGTAAGGAGGGTTGACGAGAAGTTCATATCCCCTGCTCACAAATATTCATTTTTCCCCGCTGTATGAAATCCCTATCTGACGGGTTCCCTCGAGTTCGCGAACCTTGGGGAAGGTTTTCCCATTGTATGAAGCTCCGTTTTTCTACTACTTTGGGCTAGGGTGACTCGTCTCGGGCATGAACCCATGACGGGGCACGGTTCTAATCTCAGAGTCAGAAAGACGATCATCTCCGCAGCCGCGCCATGCGCTGGCAACCATAGGGTTTTTTCTTTCTTATTGTTCCCAGGTTTTCTCGAAGGGCGACCATTGTCCGCCGTATATGGCATTGACGGCCCCTGTTGACTCGTTGACGGCGTTGACTCTTTTTTTTAAATTTGTTTCCCTTCCCATTGTTCCCTCAACGACATGGTTGAGGTGGCATTGTTCTCGGGAGCGTAGGACGTACGTGATATGCAAGGGGGGTCGTTCCCCCGTTGCGATAATGGGTCTCGACCGTTTCATATACGTGTTTCGCGATTTGCGTCTTACGTGCGACTAACGCGCTCTCGGGTCACCAAATAGGCAACCCCCGAGCGGATGCACCGCACGCGAAGTGCCCTTTTATTGGCGATCAGTGAAAGATCGGTTGTGGAGAGTTGTGCGGCGTGTTGGAGTGCCGTTCTGGGGCGATAAGAAGGGATGGGGGGTGGCTCTGACATGGGAGAATGATTGACTGCATACGTATCTGCCCCTTCTTGTTTGGGGGGGGATATCTATTGAAACGACGGGTATGTACTATACAAGAGATTTCATGAATCGGCGCGGCGCGATGCGGGTAAGCGCGATAGCGGTGGCGTTTGTATTTATATATAGACGAACCCTCTGCCTCCATGTCGTACGGGCCTGAAGGCCTGAAGTGTGGCTTTGAATGAACTGAATGAAAGAAGCTGGAGTCGAGGTACCGGGGGGCGGGGGAGGTGCAGTCGGGGGTAGCGTCGCGCCCGAACTTTTTTTTTTTTTTTTCTTTTCTGTCGTCAGCGTCTGTAAGCGCGGGCGTCCCGTGCAGGCAGTGATAGGGATCCAAAGTTGGCCAGGGAAGGCTGGAATTGCTGTGTTGAAGACGTAGTAGTATGGCGTGATACGAGGACGCGGCGGGACCGTGCCAAGCTGCCAATTATGCCGGCCACCTATGCTGTAGACTCAAGCGTCCAGGGTTCCTCGAACGTGATATGATGTGGTTTTCGAAAACTTCTTGGAAGTTCAAGTTGGGTCGCGGCGGTGGTCGAGTCGTTCCCCCGATTGGGACGAGTAAGCAGTGGTTAAGCGGGATTGAATGGCAACAGATTAGCGAGTACGAGTCAGAATCGGGCGGTGACGTGAGGGGAGGGGAGGAGTCACGAGAGAGACGATATGCGGCGGGTAGTACAATGAGCCCAGGTTTGTTTGTTTCATAATGGAGGACGTTGGTTACCTCCGTTTCTCCGATCAGAGGAGGGAAACGAGGCCAGGGTTGGAGCTGTCTACGTGTGTGGGTTCAGATCAGGAACGAAGCACGAGAGTACCTGACTGGAGTTGGGGGAGGGGCGCGTTTCAGACGATGGGAAAGGGACGTATATGGATAAATGGGGTTAGGTTAACGACGAAGTGTACAGTATTACGCAGCGCAAAGAAGGGGAGAAGGAGAGTGGTGGCATGGGAGGTTGACACGCCGGTTCCGTGGTTTATTTGGATGTGTTGGCGTGCAGTGTTGACCGCCGTGCAGTATGTAGTCAGTACTCTCTCTCTCCTCGAGTCACGTCGCCGTGTCGACCGTCGACATATACAAAGGGCGTCTTGCCAGATCCCCGATAGGAACTTCCCAAAATATTATTTTAATTTATGTATTTATTTATTTATTATTATCATTTTACAGTAAATAATTGTGGAAATTACGAAAATGTGCTCGATCGACGATAATGAAAAAGGATGTAAATTAAATAATTGAATTGACCCAGAAAGGGAGGCATAAGGGTCGTCCTGATTTGGGTTAGGCGAGATCTAGGAGTGGATCTTGATTGGACTGGAAATGGCATTCGGATATATAACACGGGAGCCAGTTGACGCTCCTCCTGCCCCGTCCGTTTTTTCTCGTCTACCACTACTCGACATCGCAATGGACGTCGACTGGTGTCTCTCCTGCGAACGCAAACTCGTACGTCTCTCATCTCCTCATCATCGCTGACCCTCACCTTACCTTCTCTACTAGGATGACCTCCCTTCTGCCTCTGGCCCATACTGTTCTCCAGAGTGTCTCTCATATGCACAACCCTCAACTTCAGTCCGCGTAAATCCTCCACCTCGCACAATCTCGCCCGCCTACCGCATCCACCAGTGGGCAAAGGCAATCCCTCCGCACGTACCAGCAGGCGCACCAGCCCTCCCCTTTGCCGATCTTACTCCCTCTTCCCCTACACTGTTCCCCTTGCAGCTTCCCCCCTCTCCGCGCCGCCTTCAGCCGACGCCAAAGCTTATCGAACGCACTTCTGCATCCACACCGCTTCCTACTCTCTGCGTCTCGTCCCCCGCGCACGTTCGTCCCCCTCAGTCAGCCCGAGCTCAGTCCCATGCATGCGCTCAGCCCGCGACTGCCTCGAACGCGACGACATGCATGAGCGAAGCCAGCACCTCCCTCACCTCCCTTCTCACCGAGCCCATGATCGCTACCCCCGACGAGGACGCCTCATTTGGCGCAAACATTGGGGCTTTCGTCCGCTCCTGGGTTGGCCGCGACCGTGCCAACAGCACAAAGAGTGCAAGGGAGGACTATGTTATCGAGAAAGTGACCGATTATTTTCCCGCTTTTCCTCCGGGGAAGAAGACCTGCTCTCCTCCCTCGTTGTCTAAAAAATCAAAAAAGACGTCCCCCCTTTCCCTTGCACCTGTTTCTCGTCACAAACAATCCCCAAAGAAGGTCGCCCCCTTGGACAGGATGTGTTCTACCCCCTCCCACTCACACACTCCGACGCCCGTCATATTTCCCTCCTGCCGAGCAGCCGAGCTAGACTGGGTCGACGAACCCGATCCAATCGACGACGATGTCCTGGTAGCCCCTCAGCCCCAATACCACCCCACCTACTACAAGTGTGAGCCTCCTACACACACCGAATCTGTCTACCGGAGCTGCGCTCCTCCCTTCTCGTCCTCCGTTTCGAGCTCGGGCTCTTCCGTGCTTCTCATGGCCCCCAAACGCTCGCGCGGTGTTAGAGGTTCCAAGGGTACCTGCGCAATCGTGGCATAGCTCGTTTTTCTTTATCCAAAACCAACATCTCATCTTCGTTTCATCATTTCGAAAATTTGGGACGCTTTCACACCGAATTGCGACAAGATTGTACACTGCCCCTTGGTATTCGTCACCATAACCCTCATTCATTTCTTTCTTCAATTTTCTTCTTCACGACCATGCTCTTATCGAGCATGCACGACGACGATCCCTTGAATTTTTTTTTCCAAAAGTCTCACGTAACCAACACACTCATTCAGTTCTCCCTTCTTTTCTCATCACTCACCTCACTCACACACTTGTATATACATGCATATACACATAGATAGATACGTTTCGCTTCTTTGCATGATTCCTCACATAGACATCTCCCTCTCCCCCCTCGGCCTTCATACCGAGAATATGGCATTGATTTATTGTACGATAGAGCCCGCAACACTGCGGATGGATGGAATATTATTCGCGTTCTTGGATTTTCATACGGATCGTGAGCGGCCTGTGTGACTTGGCAACGAAACGGTAACGGGGGGGTGACTTCGAGTTCAAGGGACGTTCCAGCCTTGCGGCTTTTTCTCACGAACTTCCCAGAGCCATGGGCACGACTCTCTTCCGCCGTGTTAAGAAAAAAAAAAGTGTTGAATATTTACCAACACACGTTTGCGTCAGACTATAGAAGGATCAGACGGCTCAGCGAGGCGGATTGGCAATTCCTAGACAAGACAGCTGCGACAGGTTTGATGCCTCGACGGACTCAATTCTGCCTCGCGGAGCCCCATCTGTCCATTTCTACCGAGGGATTGTTCTTTCGCGGGAAGGGGGGCTGAAGGTGAGAAAGGCGTTGAAAGACGATCATGCCATCGTCGAGGCCTGCCCGTCCTCCAGCTCCAACTTGCTCCCTGCCGCAATCCCTTCGATCGCATACTCCCACGCGTGATGAGTCAAAACCGCACTACTACGCGTTTCCCCGTTTGCCAAAAAAAATAGTGATAACACAAAGGGCACTAGAACGCCGTTCTAGAAGTCGCACTAACAGTCGGGTATGCCAAGGATGTAACAAAACGACTCAGAAACATGCGTCGGGGTTCTTTTTTTCTTCCGTCTTTCTTTTCCTCCCCCAAAAAAATTGCGTCAACGGGTTATACCCACGGGCGTGGTCTCGAGAACGCGGATGCGTGGGTACTATGCCGTCCCTGCTACAATTGAGTTTGACCAGCTGCAATTTTTTTAATTTGATGGACCACGTTCGTGTAGTCCCGAGGAAAGGTGGGAATGAAGAATGGGAGGGGGGATGGGGGGATGGGGGGGAGGGAGAAGGGAAGCAAAGAAGAGACCGGCTAGGCTACCGGCATCCGCACACGAGTTCCCTTTAGACCACCTTTGGACTTCCGCCCTTCCTCCCCGACTATACCTACCAAAGACATGTTCTCTCCCATGTCTGACCCACCGCGGATTGCGATTCGGCGACTCAGAAGCACACCTGCCACAAGGTTCAGTTTGGCACGCGATTTTCCTCAGGTGACAACAAAATCATGCTTTCTGGAGGAATAGACCGTCGGAGAACTTCTTGTTCGCGTGCGTTCTGACGTACATATTCCGCGAGACACCGAAGCAACGCAGACATCATCCCGTATCCCAGTGACTCGCGTCGTGATGACTCACTGGAAGGAAAAAAAAAAAGAAGAAATAAAACCAATTACTTTACACAAAACAAAAAGAGAGAAATCCGAGGCGAAGGAAGGAGATAACTTGAGACAGGTGAAACCTGATCCCGCCGCTTCGACCGTCTTTACTGCCAGTGGCTGCCAACTTGAGCGCTGTCCAGGGCGTTACGTCTCTACAGACCCGTTGGATCCCACTTCAGGCAAGACGTACCGACTCGAACGGCAAGGCCTATCTTGCGGACCCCCCAGCCAGCTCTCGTTCGATCTCAAAATCTGAACGACATGCTCGGCTGTTTGAGGGCCGTTGAACGCTGACTTTGAACGATTCTGCCCCGCGGACATTCCGTTGTTGTTGCAACTTATCCCCGCAGACAGTTCGGAGGAGCCGTATCGCTGGGTTGTATCCAAGCACCTCTTCGAAGATGAAGATGGGCCGGGGCCCGGTATGTAATCTAATTGCAAGTCATACGTGAAAGTCTGGCAACTCAGCACTCAGTTCTCAATGCTAGCAAGGCCCATGACGAGTCGAGGTCGGGCGCCGGTCGGGCCAGCGAACCTGAACCTGAGGTATGAAGGCTAAAAACCTGAAACGCGTCAAGGCACATCATCGGCGTATATCAGTCAACAGTCAAGTGGCCACGCTTCCTTGCTACCATCTCGAGCCGTGACACCTCTCCCTGACTCACTACTAAAGTATCAACGGGTTGCTGGCACGGTCATACGTCCTGTGGTCAGGAGGAAATAATATCTATTTAGAAAAGAAGCAGACGAAGGAAAATATATGTATTGGGTGATCGCCGAACTGATCAAACCGGAAACAAGGGTCAGCGCACATAACTCGATCGCAACCCGGCTACCGAATGCTTCCGTCGGGATGGGTCTATTGTTAGCCACTCAACGTTTTCAACGTTCAACAAATCTCGCGCAGCCATTCGTCGCGACGAGTCAATCGGATATGCTTGAGCAGCATCTGATAATTAGGGTTCAAACGTTCTGCCCCTAGCGCGCTACACGTGTATCAATCGCCATCCTTCCAAAGAACCGCTCAACGCCGTAGTACAGATATCCGCCCATGGCCGGTTCCTGCGATCGATCATTCCCTCTACTCGCACCCATCTCGCTCACACGATCGCGTCCATCCGTGGTGGAGCAGGTCACTTCATTCGATTCGTACCTGTTTCGCCCTGCACGCCATGCAAGTGGCCGACCATAATGAAACGAAACTCGATCAAAAAAACTCGCTGTGTCGTACACGAACGCACGGTGCCCATCATCGCTGCACGTCTTGGTTAGATAGATAGATGATCGGTGTCTCTCCGATGGCATCGCGTCCCTCCGTTACAGGGTAGTCGAGGGGGGCCATGTATGAGAGTTTGTTTTGAGTATTCGGATCGTCCAGCCTGAGAAGTCCCACAGTGTATGACGACCATCATATCATGCGACGCAGCATCAGTCCGAGGGCGCTTCTCTCGCCGACTAATTCCCGGTCGACGCTCACCCTGCAAACGACGATCATATCCGTATTTACTCTGAGACCCAGATATCGTTGAGACGCGCGGCAGAGGTATGTTGCCCATTGGAAACGATTTCACGAAACGATCTGAACCCCTGCACAGGGTTCGCTCGTTTCGAGGGTGCGACCCTTGGGTGCGGGCGTTGTTTTGGGATACATTCACGGATGGTCGTACCGGTCCGTCGCGTTATCGTCGAACTTTGGCTCCCCCAGCGAAGTCGGGCTTTGAAAAGCCGCCGCGATCGCGCGTTTGGGCTGGGAGCTACCGCTCGAGCTGTCTGCTCCCTTCTTCGCACGGTTTTCCCTTTGTCTCGCTAACGCGCTCCGCGTCGACGAGGTTGCTTTGGCCGGTACCGACGTTGATCCAAGGCGGGACATGAAAACGGGTACGTACAGCCCCCTTTGTAATTTGCAACGACCGGGCCGATTTCGGGCGACGGTCGTAAGCACATAATGCCATATCAGACTATCAAAAAGGTTCATGTCGTCACCTATCTCCATTAACTCGTTCAGACTCGTACCGACTGCGCCAAGTTGCCAATTTCGACTGGTGCAGGGCCCACTTGGTGGTGGTGTCGGTGTCAGTGGCACCACCAGCTTGGGTCACTTTTCTTATTGTTTTTCTTTCGTAATCGACCCTGCTCCACCTTATTTGGGCTGTGTCGAGCAATGTCAATGTCGAGCAAAGTGCCACCCGCATCGCGAGGGAGGTCAGGATTAGGAAACATCCATCATCGCAACTTGATCACATCCGGCGAGTGCAGTGTGGTGACATGTCGGTCGGTATACGCCGACAAAAAGGTTCTCTCTCTTCGCGGCAACGCCAAAGTTAACTTTAGGAGGTGGTGGTGCTGGCCGCCCTCTTTTCATCTCCTTGACGTTTCCTTTTTCAACCAAACCGCAGATCGTAGGACGCATGCAAGCACACGCAACATATTACGCAGTACACGCACTTGCACACGCACACACGCACGCTTTGGATCTTGCGAGCACGTTCCCTTGCGGAACGCAGTCATATATGTGCATGTACGTATGCAAGTAATTATGGGTGTGCGTGGTGTAGGTACATACTATCATAACTAATGAAAAAGGGACGGCGTTCAGGTTCCTCCCCCCCTGGTCATCATGGTTCGGTGATAGCTCAAGTGACAGAACGTGCGAGGCCGTCTTGCTCATATGAACTTGCAGTACCTGTCACAGCGCCTCTTCGGCCCCGGCGGCATTCATTGTTGAGCGCTCCGCGTCGGGATAGCAGGTACCTGCCTGGCGAGGTCCGAACCGCGCGGTGACGCAACTGCCCCGCCTTCAAGTCCACAGAGCGATCGTTCTGGTTGAACGAACGGCGGGTAAGTAGTTCACTCGACCTGACCGAAAGTGAACGTTCAAACAGTTGGCCGCATGATGTCGGCGTCCGGTCGTATTCGCCCGCCGCAGCGACTGCTAGGACTGCGCTCTTTGACAAATTAGACTTTGCACGGCGGCGGACCTAAGATAATGTTCACTTCGCCTCCTTTCCCCCCTCTCTCGGAAAGAGCGATGGCGGTGCGTTCCTGCCTATCATACGATTCTTGACTGCTCCGAGCATTCGGTGCAGTCATATTTACGGCACAAGAAAACGAACGGGGATCCCACCGTCCGGTGGTACGATGTTAATATCGGGGGCGTTCGGACGTCGCAGCATCTTATTTTCGGGTTCTTTGCGAAAGAGGGGGGCGGGGGAACATACGAACACGCCAAGATACGCACGTCTGTACTGAAAACGGAGCAAGCGTGGGTAACACCGCTCCGGTGGCGTTTCTTATCGATCACACCACCTATCACACCATCATTTCTTCTGCTACGCCCGCCTTTTTCTGGTTCTGCCCACCACGGAACGTGTCACGTCGACCGACTCGATCCACACGTTTGCCGTCTTGCGCCCAAACGAAAATAAAAAAGAATTCTTTTTTTGTTTTGTTTTCCGCATCCCCCCAATTCGGAGTCGACTGGCCCCACGCCGGAACTTGAGTCCGCCCGATGACAACTAAAAAGGGGGGCAATACTGCGCGAAGCCTTCCATCCGCATGAACGCCACGTCAGACTCAAGAGGACAGAGGACCTTGGCCCGACTTGATATCAAATTCGGGTGAACCGTACATACTGTTACGAGCATTTGCGAATAGACCGGATCCCGAAAGAACTTGGACCATTCGGAGGCCCATGTTCGGATCCCTTAGCCCAACCGACGTTCCGAATTAATCTGGTATCCTTCATCTCAGAGGGGGCCGGACGTAAACTGTGTCCCTCGTAGAACTTCGAAGAATGGAAGGTATCGTCATGCGCGCGTGTCCTTCATGATCGACCGGCGCGTTCATCGGGGGGGAGCTACAACCAGCTAAAATAAGGGGCGGCTGTGACTGTAACTGATTATCCCGCTCATCGCGTGGTAGAAGGATAAAAAGCATACCCTGCCGTGCATGCTGGACTGCTCCAAGCCGGTCGGTTCAACTTCGGAGGCCTGCAAGGTTCAAATTATTAGCGTACACACAGCCTGGTCTGTCCGAAAACATAACCGACCCCAATGACCACCTACTTAGTATTCCAAATGCGCGGATATTTCGGGAAGATCTTCGGCAGGAAGGGCAGTGTGAGGTACCCGGATCTCTATGAAATACCGGATGAGTCCAGCAAGTACATATCTCGGCTCTGGGAAGGCGCTGTGGACAACATAACGTCGTCGACATACGGTGCAAAGTGGCGATGTGATGTATGCTCAGATCTGAATGATTGGGAGCCATCTTGTGGCGCCGTGTAGTCCTGACCGCACCTCGGGCGGTCGCGTCGGGCATGTAATCATCTTGTCCACTTGTCATGTCGTCAGTTCGCGTGCTGACAAGTGAAGAACATACTAGAAGAAGCCACCGACCGCTAAACAAATTGGTTGCGAACATTGCTCGTCGATGCTCGCACCCAATCGATCACCTTTCAAACGCAGCGGCTCATTATCATATTGGCCCAGGGAGCAACTCTTCGGCTCTGGGTTTTCGTGACACAACCGGCACCTGCGGGTCGACCTCTGCCTTCGAGAGTTACCGGTAAAAGGGTGCTCAAGCGCTCACCCGCAGTAATCTGCTAACCTTAGCCAAGCTTCAGGACATTTCCATCAATGTCAAAAAAAATCGCCACCTGATAAGTGGGTTATCCTGGTCAGCTGTCTTGTATGTGCTTATCGGGTCAGAGTTCTCGTGAATGCTAAATCAGTACTAGTAGTACCCACCCCAATGTTCTGAGTTGTTATCAGACTGAACCTTGTACAGAAACAAAGTTTGGAAATCTGTTCCGCCCGCATCAGTACCTGGCATGGGAGAGAACCGAATTTTTAATTTTGATGGCGGCACCTTCATGTCAAAGAATCCTATGCGAAATTGGTTGCAAGCAACTTGCATTTCAAGTAGTTAGGTGGGGAATTAGTTTAAGTGAGAGTTGTAACATGGCGTGGACGTACGACGAGCTCGGACAGCCCATCATATCGCATTTCCGATCCCGGAACATGCCATGGCAGAGAGATAGGACGCAATATGGCTGACGGTTTGGCAAATACCCCCCCTCGCAGTCGGCTCACGACAACCAGTAGGACCATGGAGCAGCGTTCTTCACGGAATCTATCCTCCACAATCTAGGTTTTCTACTAGCGAGTGCGTCCATATCTCGTCCTTTTGACGTTTGGAATAGAGAAAAAAAAGGTTAACCCACGTTTTGGAGAGAATCAGGAAATGAATGTTTTCATCCGCTGACTTGGCAGTGGGGGGCCCTCTTGGCTAACTTGGCTAACCGCAATGCTAGCTTGAACGAAAGTTCCCCCCATCAACTTCTTGGTTTCGTAAAGATGACCAGAAGAGCCAAGATATCATTTCTCCAGCTGCGCATCTAAGGGGGGTAGGAAGTCTAGTATAAAATGGGTGATATTGCCGCCACGTACCAAGGATGTATCCGTGGCTGACTACTCACCCGAGAGCCAGGTACTCCTTACTCATGTCAGGATATTCATGGACATATCAGAAAATTGACACACAAATGTCCCGCTGACTTGGTGGATACGGAATCTGTACCCGTCAATCTGGTCCCGAACCTTCTTTCATCCTCTATCACCCTGGGCGTTTTCGAGGAGAAACCGCCCATCCTTGGGGGTGCGGTTAAAGAGCGCGAACCGGAGTGCAGCGTGGGGGCCTTTGTAAGGAGCTTACAATAATCTTGCGCCCCCCCAGCCTGAGAACACCCCCAGATTCAACGTGTGGGGTTTTCGTGTCACAGACCAACGCGCCATACGGACTAGAACAGCGTCCCTGAGAGCCACAACGTCAACCCTGAATGTCGGACCAGTGAGTCAGCTTTCACTTCCAACCACAACTACGAGATTTCCAACGAGATATGATGCTGCGAGTCCGGTCGGTCGTTCTGGCATCATTATGATAACGATTCAACGGCAGCGACTTGATAGCTATAGCACCGCCCAAAAAGCGGATTCGGGATGCTGACCCCAGAACCGTTGGGCGTGGTCAACTGGCTATACGCGGCATGATTCTGAGACCTCGCAACAGCCGAAGCCGCGGCGCCATCATGATTTCCGTGCAGCTGCAAGTCAACCAGACTTCGAAACTTGTATTCATAGATATGATAGAGGGTAGGCGAGGGGAGATGAGGGGGAGAAAGAAGTCCCCTTTGTCGACAACCACAGACAGTGCCAGCACCGGCTTACGGTGATCGCGACACAACGCATCGAGTGCGGACCTGGTGGTTATGTACTACCAAGAACGCCGTTCCAATCTCCAAGGTACCGAGGAAATTTGCTTGCATTGTTAACCACGCATTGCAAGAGGCCTCGAGTTGGTGGCGCGGGTAACACCAGCACATATGTTGAGAAGAGCACTGCAAGGAATTTATAGCACTCGATATTTTCTTCTTGTCGTAACCATCTTCGGATCAGAACTCTAGAAGTGTTCGTTATAAACATAAATTCATCAGTAAAAATCGTGATCAAAACTCTATGTGATAAGCTTCATCCAGTCCCCCCCTATCGTCCACTCTTTAAGTCTCGTCTCGGAACACCTCAAGACCTGCTTGGGGAAAAACATCATCGCCAGAAAGGGAAGCTGTCCTCGACCAGACACTTTCAGGAATGCACGTGTGATCATCAAGATAGCGTATCCGCCTTCCGCTGATAACGTTCATGCTACAGCAAATGCAAAATCAGACATTTTATGTCTCGCACTGGATCACCTCCGGATGATCCGCGCACCTCAACTGATCGCAGTTGTCCTGGACACATTATCAACGTCTATAAGGCGTTTGCGGCGTTGGTAATGGTGCATGATAACGGGGAATCACCGGCGTGTCCGGATATTGTCGGGCGCGAGGATGAGAAGAAGTACGGGAAGAGGTACGGGAAGAGCCATGCGAGGGATAAGGATAGGGCTGGTGAGGCAGCGGAGCCTGCGCGGGAGCCCAGTGGACATGCCGCGGAGGCGGTCTCGACGCACCGCGAGGTGGTGGAAACGGAGGAACCTGTTGGCTGTTCATGCGCCTAAAGGAGCGCACAAATCGAGCAGGCGGTATCACCGGTGCATTAGGTGGGGGGAATGGAGGAGCCGGTCCACGCCTTGGTGGGCGTGGATTTCGGGACAGTTTCATTGCTCCATGAGGCGGCGGGAATGGAGGGGCCTGGTTTGCGGCCATGCGCTTTGATGAGCGCGGAGGCGGGATTGCGAGAGACATATCCTGCTTCCGATTTGGGTGGAAATGGAAGTGGAGGCACTGCCATAGTTTCGGAGAGCCTCGCTGAGAGGGGTGAGGTCGCGGAGGTGGACCCGCGACAGGTCCCCTGCGCACAGGCGGAGGTGCGCGAGGGACAGAGACCAGCGAAGACTGATGGTGATCGCGGTGATGTCCTCGTCGAACTTGAGGACGGACCTGCGGAACCGGCGCAGGTCGTTGAGGATGATTTTGTTTCGCAAACTGCATCGGATTTCTCCATTTACTCAACCAGTCGAGCGTCATGATGATGTCGCACTGAGGGGAGGAGGGAGGAGAAAGAAACGATACAGGCAGCAGGACTCCTGATGAGGGATATTAAGGCAGCTGGATGATAAGCACGGCCATGCGGTCAAAAAAATCCAAACAAGGGACTGCCGTTGACGTTCTTCTCTTGCCTTGCAACGTCAAATACAGAGAGCACCGGACCAATCACAAGTTGCGGCGTTTACGAGTCTGTGCACGAATTCTCGAAGTTGTTTCAGCAACGTTTTTCTGCACCCAACTTGGAACACCGGAGATGAGCAACCGCGCAACGATGAACAACACGAGTTTTTTGTTGAGATAACAACATTCCATTCATCAACTCGGGCAACAGGACATGGCGACCGAATGACACGGTGCTGTCTGGTTTGTTAGCAAGGTGGGGAAACAAACCTTTTTATGATGTAGGCCAAGAAATACATTTCATACGCCCACCACCGACATGATAGACAAGAAAACTACTTGGCCTTCCCACCTTTCTTCCTTTTGAAGTTTGCAAAGCAAAATACACACTCATACACAGTCAATTACTGCGGGGGAGGTTGGAAGCTGGAAGTATATTAGTCTCCGCCCAAACCAACCGAGAGAAAAATATGATTACCCAGGAGGGGGAGCTCCGAAGCCCGGTGGCGGTTGGAAGGGAACACCACCAGAGAAGCCTGGCGGTCTGAAACCAGGGGGAGGACCAGGCATCCCAGGGGGAGGGAAGGGGACTGAAGGTCGGCCCATCGGCGGAGCGCCCACTACAAGGGGATCAGCTGGACGATCATATGACTTGCGAGAAATAGAGCGCACTCGGAGGCATCATTCCCATACCCCGACCGGCAGGCATTCCACGGCCAGGACCAGCAGGAAGCTGGTGGTTCGGATCCATTAAGCATTTCATTCTGCGCCTTGAACCAAAGATAAACACGTACGGCATTCTTTTTGTCATCGTCGACAACAGGGGGCGGACCTTCTACGCTCAAGCTGACTACTGTTTCGCCGCGCAAGATCACAAGACCGAGAGATCGCTTGATTTCTTGTTCAGGCGGTGTTTCTGTTTCCCCTGGTTTTTTCTTGGGTCTGATACGGCGGTATTCTTCGCAGTCTGCCAAAACCAGGTTCATGTGCCTATCAAAGGCGAGCATTTGTCCAGTCAGTGCGCGACCGTCGTTGATGGTGACTTTGAGCCTCCAGTTGATGAGGCTGAGCATCTTCCCGCCCTTTGACTTTGGAGGAGGCTATGGACATCGCATGGAGGTCAATAAAAGTGATTCACGTATGATCTGCGGACGATACGTACCATGATGGGAACGATTAGGATATGGCGCGAGCACAACGAGCGATATCGAGGCAAGGATGGATTTCCTTGTACAAACAATAACAAAGACGATAGTGGCACTAGGCGCCTGTTTAGCTAATGTAGTTGGTCAGAGTCATACCCGATGCCCGATGCCCGATTCTTGAAGTATGTACAAAACTGAGGCTGCTGCTTCCGCGTTTTAACGTTATCTACTACTGCTGCAATGCCCCTCAACACCCCGATCACCCGCGTCTTAGGTGCGTGGCAGTTGTTCGTGTCCCAGGACCGTACACACGATGATCTCATTTCCCTCTTAGGTATAAACATCCCCGTCGTCGCGGCTCCGATGGCGGGCGCGGGCGGAGGCTTGCTAGCAGCTCGAGTTAGCGCCGCTGGAGCCTTCGGATTCCTAGCAGCAGGCATGATTGATCACCCCGCCCTCGTTACCATAACTAATCATTATACAGGTTACAGAACCCACCAGAGTCTGCGAGACGAGTTGTCTCTCGCCCGTACATCACTCCAGCTGAATGCCTCGGATCCCCTCCCGATCGGCGTCGGATATCTGTGTTGGCAGTTGGAGCAGCCCACCGCCGAGCCGGAAGTCGCACTATCGGCCGCCCTAGACAACCACGTCCATGCCATCTGGCTCGCGTTCGGAAATAATATCGAAAAGTGGATTAAATATATCCGCAACTATGACGCAGAGCACAAAGCCGCTCGTCGGACCACCATATTCGTCCAGGTTGGGTCCGCCGAAGAAGCCCTCGTCGCCGCTGAGGAATGGAAAGTGGACGTCATTGTCGCCCAAGGTTCGATAGTCTCTTCAGCACACCAGGTGATTTAATAAACTCACACGTAAACATTCGCAGGAAATGAATCAGGGGGACATGGGTATGGTTCTGCTCCGCCCCTCTTCACATTGGTATCCTCTATTCTCGCCGTGCTGCCCAAAGATGGGCCACCCGTCTTGGCAGCGGGTGGTCTGGTCACCGGTGGCCAGATTGCATCTCTCCTTGTCCTCGGAGCGGCGGGTGCCGTCGTTGGAACGCGCTTCTTGATGACTCCAGAGTGCCTCTACAGCGATGCCCAGAAAAGAGCACTTGTAGCGGCTAAATCTAACATGACAGTGCGAACGACGGCATTTGACCATGCGAGAGGCACTTTGGATTGGCCAGCAGGCATCGATGGGAGGGCGCTCTATAATAACACTGTGAAAGACGTGGATGACGGTGTCAATATGGACGCCGTGAGGGAGAAATTTCGAGAGGGCGTCCGCGAGGGCGATCCCGACCGAATGCTAGTGTGGTCCGGCATGGGAGTGGGACTCGTTTCGGAAATCAAGAGTGCCGAGGTTAGTTTTCGCTCCTATCGGACATGCACTTACTCACCATCACGCCAGGATGTCGTCAAGGAACTCTATGATGATATGCAGCTGCGCCTCAAGTTTTCATTAGAGCTTATGTGATAAGTAGAACGTTGTCGAATTTCACTGATGATAAGATGGAACTAATCTGGTCATCACCGCCTCCGGTCATGTGTTCCCACCATATCTCTTGAGAACGTTGGTCAATCAAGGGTCTTCAATCGCGCTGGGATTAGAACTTAGCGGCTGTGGATGTGGGCGGATTAAGAGCGGGCCACAATATGTCGCAACATTACCACCGGACCCTCTAAGTCTGCCAAAGCCAACAATGGTTCGCGATAATAGATTTACTGATCGATTGGATAACCTTCAGGGGTTCAACCCAGGAGCATGTTGAGACTAGTATACATTGTATGTTTATTCTAATGTGACAAGGCACTCGCCTTACGCCCATCCTCAATGGACAATTTCCACTGTCAAGTCTCCTTGGTTTATAGAGTCACCTGAAAGGCAAGCTGTAGGGGGATCTACGAATTAGCAGCAAAACCCACGCACCTTCGATGACAACAACGCGTTTGATGTGGCCGGAAACTGGGGCAGTGACCGCGGATTCCATCTGAAGACCTCCCAGTCAGTTCATCAGAACAAGGCTGCGTAACTCCTACGTACCTTCATAGCACTCAGAACTACAGGAAGAAGGGGAAGAAACTAATGTTGAGTAGTTCAGATGGGAATGAGCTGAACTTCACTGACCGCAAAGAGGATCACCCTTCTTGATCTCTTGACCCTCCTTGACCCGGACCTCGATAACCACGCCTGACATCGGTGCACCGACCGAGCCTGGTTCAGAGGTCGCCTTCTCCCGCGAGACTGTCTCAACCGCGGAGTTCTTGTCCTCGACAGATACCGCCCGCACCTGACTACGTCAGTAAAAGTTCCCGTGCGACAGCGACTGACTTGAGCTTTACCTCGCCGTTAACTTCGAACCAGACGTCACGTTGCGCACGGCCCTCCACGACGGGACCTATTGCCATCAAACGGACGATGAGGGTCTTTCCCTTTTCGATAGAGACGTGCATCTCTTCGCCGATGGCCGGACGACCCAAAAAGTACCGTGTGGGAAGGACACTGCAAGAATAATAAATCTATATCGATCTAGTCCGATTCACATATAATTATACGCACCTCAAGTCGCCGTATTTATGCAAGAATCCCTGGTATTCTTCGAACACCTGGTGGAGTTAACATGAATGGTCCGTGCCGTGCAGAAGGTACCAACAAACCTTGGGATACATGACATACGAC
>JBBPNG010000340.1:0-26170 GCA_038091095.1 Leccinum incarnatum
ACCAGATCAACACCGAGAAATGCTACGCCGTCGTCGAGGCTGGCATCACTCTCCACGCCCTGCACGCCGCGCTCGCCAAGCACGGCCTCGCCATGAGCAACGTCGGCTCCATCTCCGACCAGACGCTCGGTGGCATCATCACCACCGCGACGCACGGAACAGGCATCAATTACGGCGTGATCTCCACTCACGTCATCTCCCTGTCCCTGCTGCTGGCAGACGGCACGCGCGTAAGCTGTTCCCGCCAGGAGCGACCCGATCTCTTCCTCGCTTCGATTTGCGGCCTCGGCAGCACCGGTCTTATCTTGACCGTCACGTTGCAGGTCGAGCCTGCGTTTCGGCTCAGGGAGGTCCGCCAGACGCTGACGTTTCAGGAATGCGTCCGACGGCTGGACGGCCTTGTTCAGGCGGCTGAGCACGTTCGGATATGGTGGTACCCGGCCGCGGATGCCATGCGTGTCTTTTCGGCCGAAAGGTCTACAGAGGTAAGTAAGCTCGGGCCGTTCCGTCCGCTTACCCCCCTCCTCCTCCATTCCACGCACTGTTTTGCTTATCGTTCCGGCCCCCCTAGCCAATACGACCCGGGGCGAGTTGGCTGTGGGATACCCTTTTAGGTTTTTACGTGCTCCAATTCGTGCTCTTTTTGGGTTGCTTCTTTGGTTTCTTCAACGTCTGGGCAACGCGCTTCGCGGCATGGCTCGTCAAGGACGACCAGGTCGCAGTCGACGAGAGCTATCACATATTCAATCTCGATATCAGAGTGAGTCATCCTCTCTTGGGGCACGCGGCTCCGGTAATCTAAACCATTCCGGAAAACGTTGCTTACTACTTTTCTTTCTCCGAAAACAAAATAGATGCGTCAACACACGACGGAATGGGCCATACCTTATGAAAACACGAGACGTTGCCTGCAAGACCTCCATTCCTGGCTATCTGGGGAATTCGCGGATCCCGACGGCTTGCGACCTCATTTTCCAATCGAGATCCGGTTCTCGGATGCTGATGACATTTGGCTGAGTCCCAGCTATGGTCGGAAGACGTGCTGGATTGGCATCGTGCATTACAAGTGAGCGCCTCTTCCCTAATTTTGGTCCTGCTCTGACGTTGATTCGTCATTTCCAGGCCCTATAATATGGAGGTGCCTTACGAGGCGTTATTTGAACGTTTCGAAGACATCATACGTTGCCACAGCGGGCGTCCCCATTGGGCGAAGGCACATCCACTCCGTCCGGACGCGTTTCGCACCCTGTATCCTCGCTTCGACGACTTTGTACGCGTGCTGCAGGACGTTGACCCTGACGGGATGTTCCGTAATGAATACGTCCAACGCCACATCTTTGGCAAATCGGACCCAGGATGTGACGGCACCGTGTTTCGACGGAGTCGTCGATGGTGATGACTCGATGACTCGATCATCCCCCAAAAAATTCCTTTATTTTCGTTTTCTATTTCGTGTTTCTAAGTATTCCATACAGGGGTCGTTTCAACGTATAGCTATTGCGAGTACACCACCTCCTTATAGTTTCTACTACGAAAACTGTCATAACCCTAGCTGCTGTTTAATGGATTCCCGCACCAGTCGCTCGTACTCCTAGAGAGGGTTTTTTTACCATTCGCACGATAATTCTTGTACATACGAATAACAAAACAGCGGGAGGGTGCGTACCAGTTTGTTGTCGCGATAGAGCTTGCAGCAATCGATGTTGGCGCCGCTCTCTAAGTTAGGTTCTGTGGGGTCAGAAGCGTCGGCAATCTCATCAGCAAGCGAGATAGGGGGCGGTGCGCACCAGCGAGCATCGAGATGACGCTAAGCAAGACCTTTTCGATGCTCTGAACGGGACTCCAGCGCTCGGACGCTTGTTCATACATGGTCGGGTCGTCGCCCGGGGTATGCAAGATCGAGATGCAGACGGTTCCGTCGGGGTAAACTAGATAGGGGAAATAGGTTAGACGAGATGAATACGTGCCACGATGCGATGCGATGCGATGCGATGCGATGCGCGGGCGCATGTGGGGTTTTTGGTTTAGCTCGGTTTCAACTTTTTTTTATATAGTTCCAAATGGAAGGAAGGGAGATGGCCAGGGCGTGTGTGACGTGAAACACAAACTAAACGGAAAAAAGGGAAAGCGGAAAACGGCGTCGGAATGGAAGAGCGAGAATGGGGGGTGGGGGGGAAATGGAAAAAAAGGGCCGCCAGGCGGGGGTCAGAAGTGACGTACTGTTGGGATGGAACAATGGGGGGTCGAATCTCATCTTGAACGGCGAGAGGGGATAGTCGGACGGCTGTGTATAATGCCCGTCATGTCGCGAGTTTCCGTGATGCGGCCAAGGTGGAAAAGGAAAAGTGTGGGGTTGGGGGAGAGAGGCGAGGTCCGTGACGGCGGATAGAACGGCATACGTGAGAGAGTGTGAGTTGTGCGATTGTGTGACAGGGCAGGTACCCATAATGTGAACGAAGGGGAGGGTCGACGATGATGTGCCAAGAAGAATAATGAAAAGGCATGGTCGACACGAGATAAAACGGACTTACGAACGTAAGCTTGGCGACGAAGACGCCACCCTCCTAGCGCGCGCGCATCATCACCAACCAATCAGCCACGAATTAAGTTAAGAGCTGCCAGGGGTTGGTAGTACGCACGAACGGGGTGTCTTTAGGACCGCATATCAGAGCTTCCCAAGTGAAGAAGTCGGACTCGGCGATGGGACCTGTTTTCGATTTCGATTTAGATGTGGCGTTGGAGAGAAAAAAACGAAACGAAACGTTGGCAAATGAATGACGACGACGAAACAGGGCCATGGCAGATGGATCATGATGAAGGGAGCTCAACGGTTCGCACCTGCAGTAAACATGCCATCGGGAGAACCACCCGCGGTGAGTTGCTTGTACTCTGTCATCAATCGCCGCAGCGCTGTCGAACTGTTCGATCCTCTCGCGCTCATCGACATCGTCTCTGTTCCGCTGTCGCAAGTCGATGATAACCAGCGTGTGTGTGGACGTAAAAAATGTACTTCCGAGCCAGACTCGTAACTCGTTGCAGTGCAGGGGGAAACAAGGGAATCGAATCGAGGATGGGCGTCTAAACTCTGCACCGCCTTCAAGTCTTCCCCGGTTTTCATTAGTACATTTATGTACGAACCAAGATCAAACGGGTCTTCGGGACGAAGCCCCTGAGGACTGCCAGCAGAGGATAATTCGGACCCGATTGGAGATATCGTCGTCTTCGGGCTGAAAACAAAAAACCCCATTCATCTTCGTGCATGGGTCTTCTGGCCATCTCATCTGAACGGACGCAGTGACTACGGTACCCTCAACTTGCCGGACAACGCTGCCCGTTCCCGTTCATCGTGAGTACGTATAATTACTAAGTAACTACGTGCGATGCTCGCACACGGTCACGGACATGAACACGAACAAGTCCGACATCAAGAAACAAACACGCGTCCGACCACCCACTCGGAAAAACGAAACTAGCGACCCACGGTCACCCACCTTGTATTTTATTTTATCTTCTCTTATTTTATTCTTATTTCTGTTCTTACCCCACACGCCCCCGGTACCTAATCGACTTCCGCCGCCGAACACCTGTTTCCCTGCCCTCCTCAGTGCCACGACACCGCCTCGGTCTATCTTATCTCCACGGAACTCGACGTGGTCTACGCCTCCGGAATGTTCCCTCTCTCCTGATACGAGGAAACGAGGAGAGAACGACCAAGGGGACACAAAGGCGTGTTTAATCGTGGCCGACCGGACCCTATGAAACTCAAAATTGGGCGGGAGTAACGTTGTCAACCAACGCCGCCTCGCACTCCGCGCATCGCGGTAAAAAGGCGATGGGCCAGTGAGGAGCGATCCTGATGCGGGGTGGCGGGTGTTCGATAGTCAAGTCGGCACAGCACAGCAACAAACTCACACAGCTTGAGGCCTTATCTCCTTCATGTTCCTTATCCAACCCCCCACGGTTACCAAAGGAAATGATCAGTATGATACCAGCAAGAATTCATCAAATATAGTTTATTTATATTTTCAAGCGTCGTCCAGAATGAGGCGTGGTACGACGTTCATAGCCATCAACTGAAACAAAAACAAAACAAATTCCGACGATCAAGCAAATATTCACGGCATCAGGAACGAAAAACAAAAACACAAAAAACAACGGAACCCACCTCCTGAAAGAGTAACTTGGCCGCGTACGGAATAGTCAGCGTCGCCATCTTTTTCGAGCTCTTGCAATAGGTACACCACCCGTGATAGCCCATCAGACCGCACTCTTGACAGGCATTCACCTCAAACTTGTCGGACGAGATCATCAGACGCTCAAGCAAGAGCTGCGTTGCCCCGTAGCCGATCAAGCAGTCGCGTTCCATCTCTCCAAGCCGCAGTCCTCCCTCCCGGGATCGACCTTCGGTCGGCTGTCGTGTCAACGTCGCACGCGGACCCCTGTGACAAACAAAAAGACAATGGCGTGCGTCAATCCACCGCTTGCCCCGCTTCGTATTTCGGCAACTTCCGTACCTTGCGCGAGCGTGCATCTTGTCCATGACCATGTGTTCTGTGACAGGTGCCAAAAGTCAGTCGACCACCGCCGATGCGGTGGTACAATGGTTACCGGTCACAAAAAAGAAAAGAAAAATTCTCACTCAGTTTCTGCAACGAGAACAAAAAAAAAAGTGAGCGTCGGCCTAATCAACCCACAATGTACAAGATGATCCCCTTGCCTGATAGTAGATGGGCCCGAAATAAACATAGGCCTCCAGTGGTTCACCAGTGATGCCACTCGTGAGCATATCCTTGCCCGCGTAATTGAATCCGTGCTCGATCAAGATCCGAGACATGTCTTCTACCTCCATGAGGCATTGGATTCAGCAGAACCAACCGGAAACCTCCGAAGCGAGACCTACCTTGGATCCGCCAAATGCCGTTCCGTATTGAAGCTTGCCGGACAAAACGCCAGCCTGCAAATCCGGGCGCAATTAAGCATGTCGCACTGATCAGGAACAAATACAAGGGAAAATAACCTTGCCAGCCAAGAGCTCGATCATCTTCCCGACCGTCATCCGAGAGGGGAAACCGTGGGGATTCATGATCGTATCTACAAACAGCGAGCGTTAATCAGCCAAGAGGAATCATCCTGCATTGATTTTGAATTTACCAGGATTGATACCCCAATCGTTGAACGGCATGTCCTCCTGATTCACGATCAATCCACACACGCCTTTTTGACCATGCCGAGACGAAAACTTATCCCCCAGCTCTGGCCGCCGCGTCTGGCGGATCAGGACCTTGATCAAGGTCTGGTCGTTCTCCGTGTCGCTGACCATGACCTTGTCAATGTACCCCGCTACGGGAGACTTGTACGACATTGGCGCGTTCTTGTACGGAACCGTGGCGGCTTGGCCGGTAAACGTGTTGTCGTTGGCGTTCGTCGGCGTCTGTTTGTTCACGTAGACGTCTCCTGGGTCCACTCTCTCCCCCACGCCAGCGAGACCATCCAACTGGACGATATCGTACCTTTTTTGGACAGTGCCATTCTCGTCCACAGGAGCGTCCGCAAGCCGGTCGAATCTATATAAAAAAAGAAGGAATCCAGGAATTGGAAAATGGATTCCCGCGAGAGGTAAACAGACTTACGTCCCATTGGGATATTTCCGGATGAGCGTTGCGTTCTTGCGCAACACCTGACACCTTCCATAGCCACGGTCCAGACTAGCCTGGAGCGAAGAACCCGTAAAAGCAAACCCCGAACAAGGCACGAGAAGTACGACCGACCTTGTTAAGGATCAACGCGTCTTCGATATCGTAACCAGAGTAACTCATGACAGCCACCGTCGCATTTTGACCGGCGGGCAGTCGATCATAACCAATCAGTTCGATCGTCTTGGTTTTGACCATCGGTTGTTGAGGGTAGACAGAGAGATAGAGGAGCGTATCAATCCTGTGGAACTGGTTGTATCCAATCGCGCCGATCGCCTGTTTGCCCATGGCACACTGATACGTGTTTCGTGGGGATTGATTATGATGTGGATATGGAATGAGTCCGGCCACAGCGCCCAGGATAGTGAAAGGTTCGATCTCCAGATGCGTCGTCGCGGGCACGATGTCAGATTCATACAAGGCGATGTATGAGTCGTTCTCTTCGTTGACATCCAGATACTCCACAAGGCCCCGGTGCAAAAAGTCGTCAAACGACATCTTCCCGGCTTTCAGTTGCTGGCCGGCCATATCACGTCAGTTGGTCAGCACCCATCCCAAGACTTGAACACTGACGGTGATATGTTCAGAAGTGACTCTCGGCACCCCGTTTTCAACAATGATGGTAGGTCGGCATATTCGACCTCCGTCGCTCGCGATATGAACTGCGCAGTGATGATGGTTGACATAGACACTGACAAACTCGCTGACGCGACCCGCCCGGCGAAGACTTCGGAAGTTGGTAACAAACCGGCCGGGATACCGTGTTAACCCAACAATAGTTCCATTTACGTTGACGACGAAGGTGTGGGGACCGTATATCTCCGTGCCGGTAACTAGAGTGATATCTTTATAGCATCGTTGATGAGTTGATGGATTGGAATGATGATAGCTAGGTGCGAACCTTCCACTCCAAGCATGAAGGCTAAACGGATAATCGGTTCTTCTTCCACGTCGGTGGTGATGTGCGTCATGAGCGCGAGATTTTTTACGAGACCACAGGCTTCGCCTTCCGGAGTATCGCTTGGGCATAGCATACCCCATTGGCTTGGCTGTAACGCACGTGGCCCGCTGACCTTGCGAGTCTTTTCAAATTGAGAAGAGATGCGTGTCATCATTCCGAGAGCAGATATGAAGCTCAGCCGACTGAGAACGTGGGTGACACCTGCTCTTTCCATCTTGAACCGTTTCAAAGACCAATTTCCGGTCGAGATCGCGCGAACAAAACCGGAGGTGATATGATCTCCCTGAAACTGCATGGTGTTGAACGCGTCAAACTCATTCGTCCGCGACGGCTTCTTTAGGACCTTGTCGATCGCTGATTTGAGATTCGCGTTGAAGGTCTTGAATAAATCCTCGAACAGCAACGCCAACAGCTGACCGGCGCTTGTAAACGAGTTCACGTGAGCATCGGAATGAGCGGAGCTCATTCGAGTGAAACGTACAGTTCCAGACGTTTGTTACCAACATAGTCACGGTCGTCGACCATCTTTTCATCATCCATCGCCATAAGCACCCGTCGAGTCATCGTCGCGACGAAGATGGCCTTGGACCTAAAATCTAATCCGACGACAGGGACGTGGGCTAACACGATGGTGGCTAGTGCTTCCAGCGCCTCTTCCCAGGTGGGCCTTCTTGGGCCCACGACCTTGCGATTGACTTTGACCCTGGACCCAATCCATTCGAGCGCCTGATGGCGAGTGAAGATACCAAGCTTGGCAGCTTCTTCTAAATTTGCAGCGAAAGCACTCTTGTAAGCGTCCGTGGTACCAGCAGTGAGCAACAGGATCTCCTTGTCCGACTGGACACCAAGGGCCTTGAGTGCGATGACGATCGGGACGTCCTCGTGTATCGAGTTGTGACGGAGGTATATCTTTCCCTTTTTCGTAGCCACATATGTTTTAGACTTGAGACCGCCGTGAGTCGAACTAGATGGACATGGGCGCGTTGTGAGGGAAGATCCAGGAGGAGAGAGCGTGCCGATGCTCACGAGGTGCATGATGCCTGGACGACGCCCTTGACATGATCCGTTTCGACAATGATGCGGTTCTTGCTCAGCTGCTCCTGGACGAGGATGACCTTTTCCGTGCCTTTGACCACAAAGTAGCCACCGGGGTCGAGCGGACACTCGGTCATGCGGGCGAGTTGTGCTTCGGAGCGTCCGGTCAGGATGCATTTGCTACTTCGCAGCATGATGGGCAGACGACCGATGTTCACGTTCGGTCTCCTGACGACGTTCTTGCCGCGGGTGTACTGAATGGTGACGAGGATGGGCGCGCTGTAGGTGATGTCGCGTAGTCGACATTCGTGAGGGGTGATGCTCTTATCGATAGCGTCCAAATCGGTGCGGTCGGGGAAGCCAACGTGGATGTCGGTGTACTTGAGCCAAAACCTGGGATCGACGTCGGAGGTAACCTTGTTGTTGGCCTTGACGATGTTCTTGATGTCGGTGTCGACAAAGTAGTTGAACGAGTCGATGTGCTGCTTGACGAGACCCTTTACCTTTAGGAACGCGGGCAGCAAGAGCCATTTGTCCTGTTTGTTGGACCAAGCATAAAGTTGGGTAACTAAACGCGATCTGTAAGGGCGCACCTCGACGTTCTTGATCGGATCAGAGAGACCCAAACCGCGCCAGTTTGTGCTGTTCAAATGCTGCCATTCCTCGTTGTCGGGCTCGACGGTCATATGTATTCAAGTCAGGTTCGTGCTGATGGTGGGAACGCCACTACAAGGTTCACGTGGCACTTCAAATACTAACTCAATTTACGAATCTGACCCCGAGCACGGTGTTTCACTGGCAACAGCAGTGTTAAAGAGCCTCTGACGGCCGCAGTCCTCGGCGGCATGACCCTGCATGCCAGAGCCGAGCCAGAGGCCCTCCATTCATAACAGTCAGACCTCTTTACCCCGAGCTCGGGATTCGGGAACGTGCTCTTGCGAAAGAATGGACAACGAATTTGTACTACTACGTAGAGATACAAATTCGGGGAGCTATCCGAGACGTTGGGATACGAACTCCGGGCGGGCCAACCTGGGCTGAGGTCCTGAGGATATACTACGAGGGTAGTGGGTGGGACCTCGCAGCGCTATCGCCAGAGCCTCCAGAGGAGTCGAGGCGGATGTGGTGGCCGACCGAACCGCCAGGGAGTGGAAGGAAAGAAAGACGACTGCACTTTCCTTACGCGCGGCCGAAGACAATGTTCTGTTCCTGCGCTCGTGTCTTACAGTACTACGTAACGGACTTGATTCACTGACTAATAAGCTTCTAGCGCCAAGGGTTGACTTTGAACCAACCCCTGGGAGGGCCTATCGTAGACCCGGGACCAGGTTCCTTCCCACCGCTGCTGGAGGGTTCGAGGCGGTCGCCGGTCTACTATCTTCAAGTGGTGACAACATTTAAACACCGCCAGCTTTATTCCTCGAACACCCTCCAGAAGCGGCTGGAAGATAACATTTGTAAACAATGTCGGGGTGAGCGTACGGGCGGTGCCTTGAGGACTCCGTTAACGCGGTTTGGTAGTTCCATAACCTTTGAGACGGAGATGCGTTATCACTGTGCTCGACGCGTCGCCAGTCAGCGCTTCAGCGAGTTCAGCACACGCATAACATAATCGAGTTTTATCTTATTTTATTCCGTGGTTTTACTGTAGTTTTTCTCCATGATATTGAAAGTCCGCTAGCGGAACATTGTTTACAACTGTTATCTTCCAGCCGCTGCTGGCGGTGTTTGAATGTCGTCAGGGCCACTCGGAGATGTCCGCCTCCCTAGTATGTATACCGCCTCGAACCGGAGCAGTGGTGGGAAGGAACCTTGCCCGGGACACCATTTAGCAGTCGAGCTATGTAACTCAAATTTAAAGACTCTCGTTGAAACAGATCCTTCAACTTGATTCCCACGACTCCTCCGAGTCCCTCCAGCTGAGTACTGAGTACTGAGTCTTCAAATGATATCAGTTACTGGCAACACTCCGGTCTTCTCCTTGGCGTATCTCGAGGCCCTCCGCGATGTTCAGTTTCATATAGGTGTGTCCCTGTCATATCCGAGTCCCTCAGCCTGCAGATTTACTCACAGTAATACAATAAGTGGCCGCGTTCAGCTTCATGGTCTGCGAAGTGTGCCTGACGCTCGAAGACGAAGTAGAATGCATATGGGGTAAGAATCATCCAAGTCAGCGCTACGCTGCCTGGAACTCTTTCTTGGTAGGATGCGACAGTGTATCTTCAAGTGGTTCTACTTCTATTTTCGATACTTCATGTTCGCTGCACAAATGTAAGCTGACAACCACGCTCCATTGGAGGCTGCTGATTTCGTCATAGATTCCACTTGGCCATTATCCCGTCCCTGTCATCTGGTCGCCTGCCAGATTTCCTGTGCAGCATGTGGTATCAATATGCACTATTCATCTTGCAGTTCTCAGTCTGTTTGATTGACGTCCTATTGGTTTACCGAGGTAAGCTCAAAGGGATCATCCAAGCCGGTTTTCTCAATTTCTTTTTCGTGGCGAATTTAGTCTTTGCCCTATTCCATCGCAGTCACAAAGTGGTCATTTTCCTTTCTATCCTTGTCCTCTTTGAATTCGCTCTCGTGATTATACAAATGACAGAATCCGCCAGCAATGTAGAATATATCGAGTCTTGTATGTTTTTTCAACTGCAGCGGGACATGATAAACATTCGCACGTAGGCTTATCTCAGCTTCGATGCTCGCTACATGGATTACTGATATGGTACGGTCAGATTCACTACCGCAAGCATCCAGGCTGTCATCCTGGGCATGATCGTCGTCAAGCGCGTTGCTGCGATGAGACCTGGCTGGGGAACGGTGCCTATTCTATCCCTTCTCGTGAGAGATTCTACAACCAACTATTTCGCCGTTTTCGGTGAGTCAACCCGCGAACCATCGACCAAGTGTTGCTTGGTCCCAATAACAATGGCTCAGTGCTATCTGTGGCTTCTGTGGCACTCTGTGGGCTCGACGATATGCGCATTGTTTCCCTTTTCTAGTACGTTGTCACTTGTTCATCATTGGAAGCATTTGGATTGACCAGTGACCAAAGTTGGTCGATGTCGATCTATTCTTCTATCGTGAGTGACTCCAACCGATCGCGATCGTGCAGATGTCTCAGAACTTGATATAGGGCTGTCGTCTGATCATAAACATGGAGCGTTTCGCAAGACATAATCATTCGGAAGACGAAATCCTCCTCACGAGTCAAATCTCCCTCAATTCAAGTTGGCACTCTAGGGGAATCCACGCATAACTAAGGTTGTAATTTCTGTAGCAATGTGGTGAGAGACTTCGATGTTCCCACACTAGCTTAAATTTGAAGCGGTCGAGCAGACATTTGGCCTTATCGCTGGATGACGAGACGATTTCAATTTCGCCTCGACCGCCGGCGCACTAATTTTAGTACACTAGCAAGTCAGTGCTCCTTTGCGCAATCAAGACACGCTTGTGGCTTGACGGCATCATAGCAATTGTACAATGTTCAAGCAATTAACGTCTGGTTTCTCACGAAGTTCTTCCCGCCTGTACGTTGCGTCGCACAGTTGACACTCGAGATGCCTATGGCGTGCTTGCCTATGGCGTCTTATCCGTGAAGCCACGAATCTGGTCTGAATACGTCAGTATTCAAGCAAGTGCCTGGGTTGGAAGTGATCCTGTTGGCTTCGACGATGTTCTAGATGTTGCTAACGACAATATAGCCAAACCACACAAGCGCCCTCCCTTATCCAATTGCACTAGGCTAACAAGAGCGAGACTCTGGACTCACGAGCGCACATTGTTGGTTCACATTTCTGGTTTTCAACTGGATCTGTGAGATTTAAGCTACGCCAATTTCAAATGCTTCTCAACCATCCATGACTCTGATGGACATCAATGGGTGACTTACCACGGCAGTCCTGGCGATGAGAAACTTCATTGTGATCGGTGATATCGCGCTCCGAGACCATCCGTCGGCGAAGGCGTGACCCTGGAGTTGGCAAGCACCCCGCACAGCAGTGCGTTGCCAACTGTTTCATGTTACCAAGTGGCACCTGGTTTAATGGTTTAATACAGCATCCTGCCACGGCGGTAGTGGCCGGAGCGGCACACGCCCAGTCTAACGTCATGGACACGAGTAGGACCTTCTCCCTCTCATAGCTTTGGTCCTGCCTGCGAATGAGAAGCATGCGCTACCCGAACCCTCTTTCAACGTGGCTTTTGCACCGACTTGGCGGTTCTTTTCCCTGGTGAACCTTCGTGCTGTTCCACCAACCTTTCCGTAAGAAGCTGCTAGGCACGGACGCCACATACTCCCACATCGCGATCCCCCTTGTAAGTTGCGTACACGATTGCGCCATGTGTACCAAGAAGTTCTCTCGGGCAGCATCCCTCAAAACCTTTCTGTGGACCAGCAGGGGCCAAAAGATGACGCCAGTCACTCGCACTCTCAATTTTTCTGTGGAGCAAGCCGAAGCCTTGCGCGATGTTCACAACCACCTCCGTACGCCGCCTTCCTACCATTTTCAAAACAGAACCACACACTTACAGTGCAAAAGTGGTTACGTTTAGCTTCTTGGTCTGGGATACATTCTTGACACTCAAGGCCGAGGTGGATTTTATATGGCAGTGAGGACAGGTTGCTGCTGCCTCGCCTGGAGCTCATTGCTGGCAGGATGCGACCCTGTGTCTTCAAATGGTTCTACTTTTACTTTCGTTATTTCCTGGTGGCCGCGCAAATGTAGGTCAAACGGTCGCTTCTCGTCAGAGTACCGGGGCGACTCATGTCGCCATAGTTTCCATATGGCTATTTCGCCAACTTTATCCTCAAGTCTCAGCTCGCCGTTTATATGCATGCTGTGGCACGAATACGCACTGCTCATCGCACAAATCTCCCTGTTTATGATCGACATCGTGTTGGCTGTTCGAGGTGAGTCCCTGGGATCACCCGAATCAAGTAAATCAACGCGTTTCTGGATCAGTTTATGCCCTGTTCAATCAAAGTCGCGGAGTGGCTACCTTCATGATTTTTCTCGTCGTTGTGGAAGCCATTTGCGCGGGGGTGCATCTGGCCACGTTGCCCCAGATGATGTATGCTGATGTTTGTCTACTTCCTCTGCCGCGGCATGATCTATCGCGCATCCACCCGTAAGTTGTCCGTGGCCCGGTTGTGTTTCCCCGTTGTGTTTGGCATAGATTACCTACATGTTGATCTTGTGCGACAGAACCATCACGCTGGTCGTCCAGAGCACGATCATGGGTATGTTCGTCTTCAAGCGTCGCCTTGGGGCTCAGATGGGGTGGGGGAGCACGCCTTTGATTTCAATTCTGATGAAAGACGCCACGCAAAACTATGCTGGCATATTCTGTGAGTTGCCCTGCAAAATGATCTAGCCGAAGCCTGATATGAACGTCAAAGCGTTATCAACGCCTCAGTGATATGTTGTGTCACTCTGGCATGGTGGGGACTGGACGATATGCGAACGATAGTCCTTTTCTTGTACGTCAAACGCGGCTGTTGTTGGAGGTCACTTTTGATATTGACGAGTCCACTGAAGCTGGGCAATATCGCTGTACTCTGCGATCGTAAGTGATCCAACTGCTCGTTTGTGACAGCATCTAATACCTCTGAACCCGACTCAGGGTAGTCGTCTCATTCTAAACATGGAACGCTTTGCGAAAGGGCATTCCACAGAAGAGTTTGAAGAAGAGTTTGAGTTGACGAGCCATATTTCCCTGCATTGACATAGCGGCTTCTGCAATGCTACCACGATCACGGAGACCGTAGTGGAATCTCGTCAAAGTTACAATGATAGCTTCCAATAGCGATGCGTTGGCGAGATCCCATCCGGAACCGGTGCGTCTACCGAGTCTTCTTTCGTTGGATTCGGAGCGAGCGGAGGATGTTTGGGTTGTGCGCTGGAACGTTGACCCGTTTTGTAAATAAGATGCATTTGCTAGTGCTTCCGGCGGATGTCATGATGTTGGCCAATGCTTAGTCTCACAAGGTCCAATGTCGAGAGCGAGGACGGGTGCAGTACGCCATGTCGGCATTTAGATGGTTACATGATGGTCGGTGCCGTTGCCAGTGGGTGTATATCCTTATACAGAAGATAAAAGATATGCCTCAAAGCGCTTGGCTTTGACAACGTACTGATCTGAGTCGGTCGACAAATCAGGGCCTCGGCGAACTAATCGAGCACTGGTTGACAGAATCAAGAAAATGAGCACAGGTGACTTGAAGATTGCATTTCGAAACGTGCTAGTGACTTACGAGCTGCTGGCAAAGTGCAGTCTCCAGGGACGAGCTAGTCATTGCCGTACCGACAATTTTGTGAAGTGACCGGCGTCGGAGGAGTCCGAGTCGGAGCTGCATTTCAAGTTTCCGTCCTGACTTCAACGAGCCTTCATGATGCTGGCAGACTCACAAAACCTAGTCCGGCAGGCCGCAGAAGTGATCAGCGCCATTGAATGATTGCCAACAGAAGATGCGACGCTCTTCAGGGTCCCCATCACCTTCTCCTCTACCACGGGTCGGGCTTATTCGCAGGCTCCATAATGTGGGCCTCTCCATTGGTGGCGCGTAGCCGAGTCGGTGTGGAGCGGTAACTTGGACATCTTTCTCCGCTTGACAATGTCCTGACCTCATCCCGCCTTGCATGGGAATGGTTACGGCCAACAGTGGGAAGTTCGCAATGAGTCACCCTATCTCTGCATCAACGCACAGCGTCAACTTCCAAGGCTCGGAGCCTAAATGAGCTCGCCAATCACGCCACAGCTGTGGTCCATTGGGCAACCCTTTGTCCAATTTCAATATCTGCGATAGTGAGACCTTTCTTGACATTGGCCCATCGAGCGCCACGGTATAGTAAGTACTCATCTGACTCTCATGATTGATGTGAAAATATCGGGACGAACAGCTCCATTGAATATATGCATGGTGCGTAGTAAAGGAAGGTGCTGAGTATTTACTACTGTGTGTCATGAAATAATGCGCTGACTACTGTACTGCAGCATCAAAAAGTTATCATTCGGGCTTGCTGGATTCAATCGACATAGATCACCGCCGTAAACATCAGGAACGGACGCCACAGGGCCATCTACAAAGGTACTTTGTGATGTAACACTAGCTTTGAGTAGATTATGGCGTGTTCCCACAATGGTACTGACGGATCGCAATGGCTGTATATTAAACCTCCCCCTGGAATTACCTGGGAGTTTGTAAATGGCATCCACCACCAGCACTCCGACCTTCTCCTTGGCTTATTTCGAAGCCGTACGCGATGTTCAGTATCATATGAGTGCGTCTTGTCCTTTGCTGTATTCTCCTCAGAGACCACAGGTTGATGGTGCCAAAAGTGGCTGCATTCGGTTTCTTGGTCTGGGATGTAGTCATGACATTCGAAGATGAAGTGGAGTATATATGGCGGTGAGACCATGCAATTTTCAGCCATGTTTCCTGGAAGAACTCATCGTTGGGCAGAATGCGACGCGGCATGTTCAAATGGCTCTACTTTTATTTTCGTTATTTCCTGCTGGCTGCACAGATGTCAGTTGAACGGTCACGCTCCATGTGCAAACCGAGATGGCTAATGATTTTGTAGATTTCATGTAGCTGTCTCGCCAATCTTATCGTCGGGTCGTACCCCTGATTTGCTGTGCATGCTATGGTATCAATATGCGGTACTCCTCGCTCAGCTTTCGTTATTTCTTATTGATATTGTTCTGGTCAACCGAGGTAAGCTCAAGAGACCACACAACGCGGATATGATATCTCATTAACTTTCTGGCTAGTGTATGCCCTATTTAATCGAAGTCGCAAGGTGGCTCTTGTCCTTGTTGTGCTGATGCTCGCGGAAGCGGGTTTCGCAGGATCCCATATAGCCACATTTTCAAAGTATACGTCTTATTTCGAGGCTTGTATGCTCGCGAGCGTAGAACATGATCTGGCACGCATTCATCCGTAAGCTCTCTTCGACTCCAAAGCATTTAACAGAAGTTTCTTTGATATTGACGTGATACCTCAGAGCAGCGATTATAATCATCCAGAGCATCATTATCAGTATGCTCCTCTTCAAGCTTGTTATGGGGATGAGACGGGGGTGGGGAAGGACACCTCTGGTGTCGTTTCTGCTGAGAGACGCCTCACAAAATTATGCCCTGGTGTTTCGTGAGTCACCTTGAAAAAATATCTCAGACTCTGGCTGAGTTCAGACATGAATGGCACCCTTTAGTTCTCAGTGGAATCCCTCTTGCATTCCGTGGGCAGGATGAGAAGCGGATCATTGCAGTTTTCTAGTATGTCCTTCTCAGTCACCGTTCGGAAACAGGTATTGATGGATTGACTGGAGCTGGGCGATAACGTTGGATTCTTCCATTGTGAGTGAGGTCTGCCCATCGTTTGCAAAGCCCAAACTGAGAGATCAAATCTGTGTGAAGGGTTCTCGTCTGATTTTGAACATGGAACGCTACTTGAGAGAGAACCCATTGGACAACGAGATCGAATTAACGAGCCATATATCTCTTTATTGATGTAGCTTTTTACAGAATGTAATGTTGATAGCGAAGACAGGCATTTTGCGTGGGGTTTGCGGCAATTATCTGATCAGAAACGGCCACAGTTGTCCCTAAATGTCTTGATTGATGAGGCCGTAATTTACATAATATGAAAAACTGGCCCAACCACTGCACCCACTGTGGCTCAGGGTCGATGCTGTTGACAACCTTCAAGCTCCATGAACTGAACACCTTTTATCATAGGTAAGTCACCATTGGAAGCTTATCAATGGCTCGTCGCGCAATGAGAAAAAAATCGTCTGTGGATGACCATTCGTCGCTGCGTCTGAAAGCGGGTAAACTCTTTGGCGTCTTCGCCACCCCAAACGCGCGAAGCAGCGCCATGAACACAGCACCAGCACGTAAACACAGAACCGCGAGGAAGGCACCGAAAGGGCACCAAGACTAGCTGTGTTGAACCATACTATGGTTGTGTTTAAGCTTGCCGTCCTATGAACTGGTATGTAAACCGAGCCACTGATCGTTGGTACATGCTTACCGTGATGCTGACAATAAGCATGTTCTCCCCCGGTGACGTGACTCGGTATTTTTATATATTTGAAACGTTGCGAAAGCGTCTAGCCATAGTGATCGAAAGGACGTAAGAACGTTGATGATGATGCTGGCTACGCATGGCCACCGAATGGCCCGGGGCGATGCTCGTTGAACTCCGCACTGCCAGTGTGCAGTCGGCGTGCCAGACTGTCAGAGGCAGATTGTCACTGAGCTAGACCTTCTCTTTCTTTCTAAACGTGTTTCCTTCTGTCCAACATGTCTTTGACTGATAACGTCCCCGATGTAACTCTAACTCCAGCCTGCGCGTCTGCCGTTAGGCACGTACGATATCACAGTAGTATGTCTCAGGCATCGCGTTTGGTATGTGGTGCTGACCCTGCTGTCAGTTGCATCCTTAACCTTCCTAGTGTGGAACTTTATTGTGAATTTCGATGACGAAGTTCAACATATTTGGAGGTGCGTAGCAAGCCTTCTCCTGCTCGGACTGATCTCCTGACAACCTCGTCCTCGATGTTCGAAGAATGAATAATAGAAACCCTTTCAAATGGGTGTATTTCTTTCTGCGCTACTCTGTAATCTTCACCCATATGTGAGTGGATCGCAAACTATCCTGTGTACCAGTCGTCGAGGGCTGCTGATTTCGGACTTAGAATACACAATTCCTTGATGGAACCATTGTCAAATGGAAGCAACCCCCCCGCACTCTGTCGTTCATGGTGGACCTACAATATAGCCTTTTCACAGTTTCTCGAGACCATACTCGAGATCATCCTTTCGGCCCGAGGTAAGAGGAAATTTCCCATTGGAAGGGTCAGTTCAGTTAAAGCATGTCCGTAGTATATGCTCTTTATAATCGATCCAGATTAATAGCTTTGCTGCTTTCGACTTTAATTCTCGCGGAGCTTGTAGGATGGGTCAGGATCCTAGTGTTGCAGAACAAAATGGAATTCTACCATACGTGCCTACTAATACATCCACCTAATAGTGTCAGCGTTCAAAGGCGAGTCCCAATCGACTGCCATTTATCGCTAGCGTATGATGATCACTGGGTCTGCTCAGCATATTCACGTTTTGCGTCCACTGTGCACTTATCGCTTTGACATCGTTCAAATACTTCTTCGCTTTCAGAGCGGGTTGGGGCAGAACGCCCCTTGTATCACTCGTGATTCGTGATGGCACCACGGTGTATGCTACAACTTTCTGTGAGTGGACCTTGCCAACGGTGGTCAGGTTGGTCGCCTCGGTGCTGATCGGAAATCAGTTGTGCTCGTAACACTGTTGATTACATTAGGCTTGCAAAACAACAGAGAAGTCGCTATTACTTTGTCCGTTTTCTTGTGTTTGGTGTCAGTCCATGTCACTGACTTTTGGCCCTTGGTTTCTTGTCTGTGATCCAGTTGGATCTCGGCTCTGATCAGCACTTTGGTAGGTCATATTCGCTTTTCAGACATGCTCGCTCATCAAATCACATCCAGGGGTGTCACTTGATACTACGCATGGAGAGCTTTGCACGAAGGGAGATGTCAGCAGCAATGTCCCGGGCAATGTTCACCAGCGAATTTGATTTCACTGATAGCGGGAATGATGATGATGGATCCACAATCTAAATCGATCCCTTCGGCGACTACTGTTTTGGTATAGAATGGCCGCGATCATCGCTATGAAACTCGAACACTGATGCATTGATGTATGATCTCGGCGCAAGCTGCTGTGGCACAACTGGCTTTATCAGCTAGTGCATCGGTTTCCCGGTCCGAGATGCATCAAAACACGTACGCTATGAAATTATGGTGCAAATAAGGGTGTTGTTGGCTGTGGGGGCCGTAATGTTGCTGAGCTGGCGTTAGAGTAATTTGGGACCGGCCAGTGCTAGGCGAGGCCAAGTGCTTCTGTGATGATTTCGAAGGTAAGAGGTCAACTTCAGGTCTTCTACATTCCGTCGTTGATCAGTTGCCTTGTAGCTCGAACCCGGCTTTTTGGTCACTGCCTAGCTATCACCACCACAATGCAGTTATACTCTGAGGATCGTTGATCCTGCTGTGGTAGTAGACAGTGCCTATGTCTAAACTGTGCGTCTCCAAGTCTACCGTATATGGTGAGTAGTGCCCTAACTGCACTAGGCCCTGCATTTCCGCCCGGGTGAATCTCTCACGGTGATCTCGTTGCAATCGATGGCTGATCCGCATGTATGCCGTGATCATACGATGGTTCTGTTCACTTGTATTTGCTTGTGGTGTGGGACTTGTACAAAGAAACGCCCCTCACGATCACAGACCGCTTCCCGATTGATCGGGGAAGGAACCATTTGGTGAGCGGAATACGTTGCGATTCGCGAGCAAGCGCTTTTTCGTTTATTCTCTTGTTACGAATGTTCGCGTTCCCCGTGATAGTGTTTTGCCTTTTCTCTCACGGAGAAGGGGCCCGAAATGACTCATCCATGCTTTGTGTACGGCGTGGGCGGTGCCCAGGCTATTGCGTTATCGTAGCATAACAGCCTCCGTCGTCGTGGACGTCAACTGACTACTATAGTGCTGGCCAACAGCTGGAAATTGCGCGTCCTGTCCCATCAGGATCGAATTTGGAACAAAAGATTGTTGGGGGTCTGGAGATTGCAGTATATAGCTGGCACTATTTCACATCTCGTTGTCTGGAGTTAATTAACTCGGAAATCGGCAGACACTCATGTCACACGCGCATGATAGTGAACTCGAATATTATGAATATGATTGCTGTAAGTAACGTACCAAGATAGAAGTGTGATTAAGATGCTGGCAGCCTGAATGGAAACTTTTGATCGTGCAAGCCAATGTTGCATGATCGGATCTTCATGCTTAAGATGGAGTTCATGCCCACATTAAGAGAAACATGCGAACGGTGAGCTCAAGACTCTTGCCAAGTAGGATTCCGGGGCCAGCGGTAGCAAGGTGAGTTGCTCCACCATCCTGTATACAGAACTTGTGCTCGGAGATCACATCAATTACAGTAAACGTAGCAACGCGTACTCCCTCAAATGTGCTCACCAGGATCGCCATCAACAAAGCATTGATGTTGGATCATGAAAAAGATAGGTCGTATCACATCACTTGGAGTAGTCAAACGCAGACAGACTGACTGACAGAGTGAGAACCCCCATCTGAATGAATATAACGTTCAGTTTCCCAGTGATAAAGTTACCTGGCCTGTCAAGGATCGAATAAGACCCACGTACGACTCGGACTTGAAGGGAAAGGCAGTACCGTGCGTGATTAATTACAATAAGTTAGTGTCTTTAATACAAACAAGTCCAGCGAAGTCTCAAGTGCTTCTCGAGATCGAAGAATCCGCCGCCATCGAGAAGTACGACAGATGCCAGTGTCCACAGAATTCGCCGAATTTTGAAGTCATCTTCCCCTGCGTCACATCCATCCTAGACGTGTAACTCGGGGTGGGCATCTCTCTGCAGCCGCATCGCCAATGTCAGATGATGGTTGGGATCGTCGGAAGCTCTATAGACTGTTGATCCCGAGCTTGTTGTTCCTCCCGGATTGTCTTGCGTGCGTTCAACCTGGATGGGATTTTTCGTCATGTGAGTCAAAGTTGCCTGAATTGAGTCCACCCACACGCCTAACATGGAGTTCATGTATGCTGACGAGGGAGGCTCAGTTGATCAACGCTTCAAGAGAAATGGGTGAACGGTGGGCTCACTCTTGCTAAGTACGGTACCTGGGCCACCGGTTAAAAGCTGAGCTTCTCCACGATCCTGTATATAGAACTTGGAAATCATGTCAATTGCAGTTTACGTGACGCGTACTCGCAATGTGCTCACCAAGATCGCCACCAATAAAGCATTGATGCTACATGACAAGGATAGTGGATCGTATCACAGCGCTCAAAATATTGTTCAAACGTAGACTGACAGGGTAAGAACTCCCATCTGAACGAAGATGACATTCAGTCTCCTGATAAAGTCACCTTGCCTGTCAAGAATTGGATGAGACCCCACGCACGACAAGGGAAGGGGCGTACGTACCGATTTATGCCTGTTCTCTCTGGCCGCAGATAAAACATGACAGAAGCCGTGATGATGGCATCGCAGATAGCACTCGCTATTGCAGCTAGTGCCGAATACTGATTAGATATTAGTGAGTGCAACGCTGGTATCTGGTATCTGCACCTCTGTGGTGGATAGCCGTTCCCACGTGGGTGTACCAATTCTGCAGTACGTTAAGTATACAATTGAGGGGCGAGGAACGTCGAGGAGTCACCCACAGGTCTGCGGTACATGCTAGGGTGTCAATAACCGATAATTAGAGAAATTGGGCTAAGGAGGGAAATGAGGCACTAACACGATCCTAGGACTGTAAGTGATTTGCTTAGGACTCAGTGATATTGATACGAAAATTTGTTCGTTTACATATCTGAGCAACAGCGAATAGAATCTGTCACAATATTGTTCACCATTGTCAATTTCCTTTTCAGAAACACGAGGTACAAAACATACCACAGCAGACGTGACGAGTCGATTTTTTCCACTGACTGCATTGTAGGAGTCAGCATCAACGACAAGAAAAACTCGTCAACACTGACTTATCCAAACGCGATGTGCGTAAAAACTACGGGAATATGAGAAAACGTCATCAGTTCAAATAAAGGATAGATCTACCTTTGCACCACAAATGTGACCCAGTACTTGAACAACGTCATCTATGAGATCTCGGGGGGCTGCTGCCACTTACCAGGATTGCAATGCTGAACTAAAACGATTATTCACTCAGCATGCGGGTGCCAAACAAAACAAACGAGTCACTTGCAATCAACGATCTGCGGGAATTGTAAGACCAGCTTTGAAAAGGGCTCCACGCCTTGATTCGGGAAACTCACGTAGGCAGGAACTTCGAACATCTTGGGATTTCATTCATATGACAAATGACGAAAATGCGATAGTAAGCCCAAACGAACGCGATCGTCTGGGCGTTGTCGAGAAAACTGAATCGATGTCAATCACGGGACGAAAAGCCGCAGAGAAGAAACGCACAATGCGACAAAGACCTGCGTACGGAACAACAGAAATAATGAATACAAAGGTACAGTATATAAAAATGCTTACCACTGCTCTTAACTGAACCTTGTCTCGTGGAAATGATTTCACATAGTACACGAATTGAGCAACTCCGATTCCATACATACTAGCGTTGAGTGAGTCGAACGTGCAGAAAAATGGCAACTAGTAAAACGCATACACATCTGCGATCGCGAGGCCTGTGGTGGTTGGTCATAAGCGACGAAAAGATACCATAGAACCTTCCTTGTCGTACCTATCAAAACAGGGACCCAGGTCGCTCGAGCTGCACCTGCGTTCATGAAAGACGGAAATCACCTACAGAGTACGGTGGAAAACCGAACGAGCCGGGGCCGCATCAACGAAACGTCGCTGGCTGCATTAAGTATGTATCTCATGATCAGTTTGGCGTCTCGGAGTTCGTAACTCCTGAAGGACTTATCGAGGGGTTACGTGAATTACCAACGTATGGAGTCATAACACGGCAAGGAGAAATTTCACGAACCTTGATTGACTGGCAAACTAATACTGAATCCAAAACTCGAGGTTAGTTACCCTTGAGGAGGATGCCCCATTGCTAGTCTCGTTCCCAGACGTTGCGGCGGATTTTTAATTGAGCACTGGGACCAAAGTTCAAAGTTTCTCGAGCGCAAATTGAAACCCAGCTGACGTGAAGCGCACGAGATGTGTTCTGCCACAAGAACTTGAAACGATCTTACCATACACGTTGTTTATTGAGCCGGTACACCGTGGGGATCTACTAGGCGGCCCTTGAGCGACCCTGGAACTCAGTCTAAGCTTATCTGAATAATATGTGAGTACTCTATCCAATCGGCCCATGAGGTCAGTGATTTTATACCCATTGAGGTATATGTGCTTGTGCGGTGGAGGAACATAGTCGGGTGAGGCTGTTCGGAGGCGAGGAGGAATAATCCCTGTCCGATTCCTTTTTTTTGCGTGTAACTTGGGTCCATTGTGTCGTTGATTCATGATGATGGTTTTGCATGCAACTGATAATCGCTTCATTTCCAGTTTCTCGAATTCTCGCGACTCGGCATTGGACAGTAACTCTATTTTGACAGTTCGGCGTGCATGCGATACAGACGACTCTCTTTTCACTATTTGTTGTCAAAGGCCCACGTCGCTCAATGATGTCGTAGACCTGGTCAAAAAAGGACATCATTGCGCGTCTCAACGAGCTCGAACTACGCGCCAGAGCGGGCGCTCGTCATCATGACCGTCCAAAGCGCAGTGGCGTATCTCCAGGTTCCAGACTCCCAGTGCTGGCGGACGCACGTTCAATTTCAAAGACCATTCCGTTCGCAAGATCGCTGTCAAATTTTGCTACTCTGAGACGGAATACAAATGGTCTAGCTTATCAGATCAAGACGGACGTACATAGCTAGGTGTCATAGGTATAGGTACATACACGTAGCAGGGCGCATGATTGTCCTCGCGTGTCTGATTTGTTCAATCTGACATACAATCAATCGTACCAAGAGGCTAGAATAGGATTTTTACTCGACCCTCCAGTAGACTACCTCGGCTCGTACCCATTGATCTACACGGATCACCCTCCATTAGTGCTTCCCTTTCAGTGTTCCACTGTTATAGTTACAATATTATTACGGTTGAACATGTTAGTATTACATGATTACGTATCTTTGATTTATGTACTGAGAAAAGGTAGAGCCAAGTCTAAAGCGCTGCTCGAGACTGAAGAATCCACCACCATGACAAGCACCAGCGTCCACACAGTTCGCCTCCCAGCATCACGTCCATCCTAGACTTGTGACTCGGGGTACGCATCTCTCTGCAGCCGCATCGCCGATATCACCTGATGGTCGGGATCGTCGGAAGCTCTATGGACTGTTGATCCAGAGCTTGTTGTTCGTCCCGAATTGGCTTGCGTGCGTTCAGCCTGGATGAAGATGTTTCGTGAAATGTGAGTCAAAGTTGCCAGGATCGGGTCCACCCACACGCTTAACATGGAGTTCATGTACGCTGTTTCAAATGCGGGCTCAGTCTATCAGTGCGATCAAGAGGAATCACGAGCTCACTCTTGCTAAGTACGACGCCTGGGCAAGCAGTAAGAAGCTGAGCTTGTCCACGATCCTGTATATAAAACTTGGAAATCATGTCAATTGCAGTTTACAAGACGCGTACTCGCAATATGAATATGCTCACCAAGATCGCCAACAATGAAGCATTGATGCTATGTGACGAGGTGGATCGTATCACAGCGCTCGAAATATTACACAAACACAGACTCACAGGGTGAGAACTCCCATCTGAACGAAGATGACATTCAGTCTCTTGATAAAGTCTGCTTTCCTGTCAAGAATCGGATGAGAGCCCACGCACGACAAGGGGAGGGACGTACCTTCTCATTCCTGTCCTCTCTGACCGCAGGTAATAGATGACAGAACTGGTGATGATGCCATCACAGATAGCACTCGCTATTGCAGCTAGTGGCGAATACTGATTGAATATTAGTGAGCAGTGCAGCGCTGGCACCTGGTGGCTCGCAACACTGCACCTTTGTGGAGGCTACCCGTTCCCACGTAGGTGTACGAATTCTGCCGTACGCTCAGTAAACAATTCACGGACGAGGAGCGTCGAGGAGTTACCCACAGGTCTGCAGTACATACTAGGGTGTCAATAACCGTTAATTAGAACAATCAGGCCACGGAGGGAAATGAGACACGAACACAATCCTAGGACTGTCAACGGTTTGCTTAGGACTCAGTGACATCAATACGAAAATTTGTTCATTTACATATCTGAGCAAGGGCGGATATAATCTGTCACAATATTGTTCACCACTGTCAATCTCCTTTTCAGAAACACGAGGTAGAGAACATACCACAGCAGAGGTGACAAGTCGATTCTTTCCACTGACTAGATTGTAGGAGTTAGCGTCAACGATGAGAGAAATTCGTCAACACTGACTTATCCAAACGCGATGAGCGTAGAAACTACGAGGATATGAGAAAACGGTATCAGTTCAAACAGTGGATAGGCCTACCTTTGCACTATAAGTGTGACCCAGTACTTGAACACCGTCATGTATGAAAATTTCGAGGGGCTGCCGCCACTTACTACGATTGCAATGCTGAACTAATATGACTATTCATTCAACATATGGTCCCAAACAAGACAAAGGAGTGACTTGCAAGTAACGATCTACAGGAGTTGTGAAATTAGAAAACGGCTTGGAGAACTCCTTCATTCAGGAACTTACGCAGGTAGGGCCTTCGAACAACCTGGGTTTCTATTCATACGACAAATGACGAAAATGGAATAGTAAGCCCAGATTATCGCGAACGTCTGGGCGTTGTCGAGGAAACTGATTCGATGTCAATCACAATACGACAAGCGGCAGGGAAGAAGCGCACAATACGATCAAAACCTGTGTACGTGAACAACAGAAATAAAGGATACACGAGGTATATAGAAATACTTACCACTGCTCTCAAGTAAATCTTGTCTCGTGGAAATGATTTCAGATAGTACACGAATTGAGCAACTCCGATGCCATACATGCTAGCGTTGAGTGAGTCATACGTGCAGAAAAATGGCATCTAGTGAAACAGCATACACATCTGCAACCGCGAAGCCTGTGGTGGTTGGTCGTAAGCCACGCCAAATATACTTGGAAACTTCCTTGTCGTACCTATCAAAATAGGGCCCCAGGTCGCCTGAGCTGTAACTGTGCTCATGAAGGACGGAAATCACCTAGAGTACGGTGGGAAACGAGGTGAGCCACTGATCTGTGAGCGCTGGCTGGAGAGCGAGGCAATATGTATTCCAGTTTGGCCCATGAGCAAGTTAGGCTTCAAATTCGTAACTCAGGACAAACTTCTCGTTATCTATTACGCCAATATTCAGGATCAGTGTAGCAGCGCTGCAGCGGGCTCTCAGGCTTAGCGCGGAAGCTGAAGGGCAGGAACTTCACATCTGAATCAACATGTGCATACCTATCCAATCAATCAGTGATGAATCTATACTCACTGAGGGTCCGCGCATTTCCCGGAGCTTGCGCGATGGAGGAATTGAACAATCCTTGTTTGATCCTTGTCCGATTCTGTCTTTTTTGGTGTGTATTATGTAACTTGGGTCACTTCAGCTTCATCCATGGATACGAATGATGGTTTATGACACACTGGGGATGATGACATTTTCAATGTACTACATATTGACATCATGAAAATGGCTTTATTGTCATGACTTTTGTGCTCAAAAATCCCATAATCCCCGGTCTGTGATTGGTGTGTCACTGATTAGGCTACATAGTCACTATTGCATGCGCGCGCCAGGCTGTCGAGTCAGGAAATGAAGCAAACTAATTTGTCAATAACTGCTTCATTTCCTGACTAGACAGTC
>JBBPNG010000341.1:0-26158 GCA_038091095.1 Leccinum incarnatum
AATCACTGATCAGCGGTGTTTGGTCCTCGTCAATGAGTATGTTGCCCTGGTAAAAGGTGAGCGAATATCAAAACAAAGGTCATAAACATACGCTGTGCAGGTCTCCGTGGAATATATTGTTTGAATGCACTATCAATATCATCAGAAAATGTGGGATCGTAGTGCGTTCTCTGAGAACCCACGATATTCCAGACCGGATCCGATGGCATGCATCTGCAGACTCGTCAACATCGGCAATTTGAAACTACGACTCCATAACTAACCAATTGTAGTCTCTCTATCAATGTGAGTGTTCCGTTCTTCAGGAAAGTGTGCAATGTACCGTGCGATATCCAGGGAAACACCACACCGAGCGCTGGCCCAAAGATGGTCGCCACACCGAGCAGTGGAACGAGATTCGGGTGCTCGAGTCTTCTCAAAAGACCTAGCTCGCGCCGGACCTGCAAACAAAACATGATCAGACGAATGGACTCGGTTTTTTTTTCATGGAATTGAATTGACCTCGTTGTTTAGCCGGTCTAGTTTCCTCTGGTTTTGTTCTGGATTTGTAGACTCGTAATATCTAAGGACCTTCACAGCGACCTAAAGGAGATGAGGAAGGTATTCACCAGAAAAAAAAAACAGGGTATCGTACCTGGGACGAAGACCCGGTTATGCCTCTGCACCAGCATTGGTAAACATCACTGAATGCGCCACCAGAGGCCCGAATGGCGGAATGGCGTTCAATTCTATCTGTGAGGTCAACCAGCGGGCGACCTTCAGCGAAAGATCTGAGCGAAGAGGACCTATCATCTTGGTAAGTGACTGGAAAGTTAACAAATTGTGGGGAGCTCACCTGATTGACGAAGAGGACATGGACGTCGATCGCATACTCTGCTGCAGGAGGGGTGAGCAGAGCAGAAGACGGGGGAGGGGGATGGAATGAAAGCGAGTGTGAATGCAACACCCACTCCATTGCACAGGAAGCACGTGCATTAGTACAGCCAACATTCTTTGCGCCTCACGTTAGCGTCTATTTCGGGAACAAAGCAGGAATGCAATGTTTTGAAGCGCTGGTAGGACTTGGAGGACGCCAATGCCTGTTTCCTCAAGGCCGATAAACGATACTAGCTAATGCTCCAATTCAGGAAGTCAGAGGCCCTGTACACATGAAAGGACGGCGCCATTGAAGGTAATGACTTCACGAACGTTGACTCGGACAGCCTGGGCCGGAGTCAACATGTACATAAATAAGCCGAAACATCGGTCAGTCGCAGCTCGGAGCTCAGCGCTCAGCGCTCAGTGCCACGAGTTGCATGAAGTGAACTCCCCCGCGCGCCTTAGGGCGCAGACGCGAACCAGGGTCGCTCCAGTTCCCAGAGACTCCCTGGAAGGCATTCAAGTTTTCTCGTGCGTATCTAGAGCCCAAAGCGCAGAGAATATCGCTCGGGTCGATCCATTCAGTTGTTTTTCGCGCTGGTGAGCAGACTGTCTGCACTGCCACTCCTTCCAAAACATAGACCTCTTTCACTTCAGTCATTCAGAGTCACTAGAAATACAGGTTACGTGCAAGTCATAATTACAAGTTTCAGTCCACATCAATCATGTTATGAGGGTGTGCTCCGTAACCATGCAGGACGCCTTCCACGTCTCAGGTCCCTGACGATCACCAACCATGTCAGGCCCGGGGCGCGCACGACACTGTATTTTCTCGATGTACTGACCTTCCAATTCTTTATTTTCAGGTACTTGACGTGCCCAGTGAACCACTCCTCCGCAGTCTGGCCCGTATTAAAGTTATGATCGGGGTGTTTTTGGGCAGCATCCGCGATCAAAGAACTGTCTTCTAAGAGCGGGCGAAGCAATCTCGAGTTGCCTGGACGATTGAAGAACACGATAGAAAAACGTTCTTGCTCGCCTTGGTCACCGGGTGCCCGCACCACGCGATGAATGTTGGAATGAAGGATACCTCCACTGAAGATGGTGAGGGCGTCGCCGATATTGCAGATCGCGTGGCCGGGAAGAGGCTTTATGCATTTATCGTCGCATGTGAGTATCTCCTGGAAAATTATGCTTCAGACAAAGCATACCTTAACATAGGACCACTCTGTGTGGCCAGGAGGCATGACCTGCAACCCGCCGAGCCTGTTGTGCAAAAAGGACTGACAAGATTCGACGATGGTCATCACGTATCCGTATCATGATCAAGGGCAATTTTGGCTCACTAATGAACCAAAGTCAGTGTGTGCGACCAACATCGGCTTGTCTGCGACCGCTTGTTCGGGCATCGGTTGCATCCTGATCACGTTAGCTGCGCTGAAGCTGAGCTCTTCATTCGAGTGCAGTCGCTCGAGCGCGCCCTCGGGTAAACCCAACCTGTCGTTGAAGATGCGAATGATTGTGTTAGTGACTTCCAGCGACTTGCGGACGAACGGGCGCAAGACAGTCGGGATCGCAGCCATTAACGAAGCTGGGTACTTTGCCTGCGCGACCTCCGGAAATGCGAGCGCATCGTCCTTGGAGACACTGAAGTACTCTGCGGAGTCTGCCTTACTAACTCAGAACCAATCCCTGCGTCAGGCAAAACAACGGATGCAGACGATAGGACTCACGCGGTAGCATCCGCCGCATACGTGCCTGCTTTCCTATATCTGAAACGTGTCGGTCGGTCGGTCACCGGTCAGCACTTGACGTGAGATCAAGGTCACATGGATGACGATATACGAACCCAAACCACGGCCCTCCGTCGGTTTGCTCAAACTTCATCTTCTCTTCGAGAGGGAGGATCATGACCTCGGCGCCAACTTCGAACATGTCGTCGACTTCCTTATCTGTGCCATGGTTCTTGAGGCTAATAAAAATGATCAAGACATCGTCATGCACCTGTCCCGGGTAGTTTCGCTACTTACTACCAGAACCCGATGGATGTCGCGGCCTGCCAGAGACGGTCAATCTCGGAAGGGTCGCCGGCTTTGAGAAGGTCAAAGTCGATGACCAACAGCGGGTGGGTACGGACGTTGTTCGGGAAAGGCGGTAAAGTCGTTCTGGGCATCGTTTCAAGTTCAAAATAACTTTTTGATAATGGATTCCATCGTCGGAGACAGCAGCAATGTATCTTTTTATGGACACGGCTCACCTGAGGCACTGCTGTTAGTATGGATGAAACCCCCGAGGATAGATAACGTGCGAAAGCCTGGAAGTTCAAAGTCTAGGCACCTTATTACCGAATCAACGTAGAGAGCTGCTTCTTCGCCGCCGAAACACCGAGGCTAGTGGCGTAGGGATAATCAAGAGATAAGTAGTACTGCATGAGTTCGAGATCGATCATTGACGGCATCGATGAGAGCATTCGTGCCGGGTTGCACTCTGTAAATTAGTACGGTGTAAGGCTAGGACTTCGGGAACTTCCGGCGACAGGGATCGACGTCCACCGGAAGGTGGTTTTCGGGCTCCGACGTCGAAGACTCTCGCCGCCTCTTCGACGTCGACGCACTTGTCTCCCCAATGTTTCCCTGTCTGTTTCACCTTTTCGACCCACCCCTTCACCCTGTTTTCTTTTTTCTGTAGTAGAATCCTCACCTGAGATTGTCTCTCTGTACTCCTACAAAGTCGGAACGTTCACAATCCAGCCTCGTCCTGTTACCCTAACACCGGTCAGCCGGTCCGAGATCCCAGGCTCGGGCTGGGCTGCGCCCGACCCACCTATGAAGGCTTGTCACACCGCAGGCCTGCCTCACAACACTCCAGTGACAGCACAGGTTGCCCTATCCACACCTATCACATACTATTATCGCGCCTGAGCCCGAAAATGCTTGAGTTATGCATTTCTGAATCCAATTCGACCACACGTGACAACATTCGAGAAAGATGATCTGGTCGGCTTCGCTCGCCATTCCCTACACATCCAGCTCACCCCTGACCCGAACGACCTCACTCGGTCCACTCCCCCGCCAACGACGCCCGACGATGCGGGATGCTGTAGACGCCGGTCATTCTGCTATGCAAGAATACAATTACGACGAAGTCTACCTTTCATCATCGACTTCCGTGCGATCCTCAGGTTTGGTGTGCTCCTGATCGGGCCATGATAGCCTTTGCTCTATCTGACGATAATGAGGACGATCAAGAACTAAATGGGGATCCTCCGAGTCTTACCTATTATATATCAGTACCTATTAGCAACGAAATAATGTCGAGCAAGTACTATAGTCACTTACCTGACCTCTCCCTAAATTCATATCTTGAGGTGACCTTAAACTGATCATTTTCCCACCGCCCTAACACGTCCAGAACTGTCTTTCCTTTGACAGTGTCGATACGACATGCGGTGACGATGAGTCTACATCGGGTCTCTCTGCGAGTCGAAACGGCGTCACACAGAGATTGGAGTAGAGGGGGGCAGAGTGGGATTCGCTTCATATTCCCAGTCTGGCACCATCAACTCGCAGTGGTGGTACAACTCCAATTCCTCCAATTGCGGCAGAAATATCCATTTTTGATCTCCACGAACGTCCCAACTCCGGTTTTCCGGGTCATGGGGAGAAGGGAGACTGAGAAGATGAGTGATTTCGGGCAAGGAGGTCTGACCCAGTTTGATGTGCCGTAGATTTGGAAGCCACCTCGACATCTTTCTCCAAAGTTCCACCGAATGTAGATTTTTGAGGATTTGAACACTGCGAATATCTCTCAAGGGAATGGTACCAAAGATATCTCCCAAGATGCGTTGATCGTCTTGAGTGCGGCGGAGTAGTGGGCCCTCGTAGAAAAATTCGACATAAAGAAGAATGCTATGGACCCATGTCGTGGAACTCTGAGAGAGAACACATTGTTCACGTTCCGATTCACTAAAATGGAGCATCAACGAGTCTCGACGTGAGACAGTGAACGTGCTATTGATGACCAGTGAGCGATATGTCAGATTCGAGTCATCGGATGTGATGATTCTTTGCGTGAGAAGAGATGACAGCTGAGGATAATACATTAAGGTATGGTCGCGGTTCTCTTCAGGTTCGCATTGCAGCCCGACTCTTGCTCTCGTTGGGACGTTTACGCAAGACAAAAATCCGATAACCGTCGAGAGTGGTGCCTTGATCCAAAGTTCAGAGAGACGAGATAGGTTGATCTCTGGGGTACCATTGACTTCTCCACTTGATAGAAAGTCATTGGCGCTAAGGAGGGCGTCTTCGAGACAGATATGTACGAGGTGTGGCATCCGACGCAGTACGGCGAGAAACTGCACCATGTCCAAGTAGAGGTGAGGAGGAACAGAGGTCACTCGGAGGGTTGTCAAGCCATCCAGTCCAAGTGGATGCCAAGGCAACGGACACCCCTTCAACCTCAGCGTACGGAGGGAGGGAACGTCCCCCTCGAAAAGAATCAGAGGCGCCTCCTCTGACAACTCGGAATAGGGGTCGAATATTGATATTTCCAAATGCTCCAGCAACGGAGAACGCGAGAGGAACAATTTAGGAAAGTGATCAAAACGATGGGGGTCGACTAACAAGGTTGTGTAGCCTTCTTCCTCTAAGAGATTGAGGTGAAGGCGGAACTCCTGGATGCGTTCTGAATGGTTCATCGCCTGCTCCGCAATGTGAAAGACGCGGGATGGACTATCCCCAAAGTCACGCCACTTCAGGCAGATCTTGAACGGGGACTTCTTCGACCTAGCTAATAGCTCTTGCGTCCATCTCTGCGATACCATTGGGATGTGGTTCCAAAGAGCCGGGCAATTGAGGGCCACATCCCGCCAGAAGCGACAGACATACGAAACATTGACCCAACTAGGCGCAAGGGGAAGGGAAGGGTCGTATACCTGGTCGATGAAGGAAGTATAAGAGTCGCGAGCGTTTTGAATAAAGATGGTCGTAAGTATCTCGTTTGGAAGGCGAAATATGAGATTGCGAGAATTCTGTTTGACATCATGGCAAGGAAGGTGCTGCACCGTGATTGGAGCATCCAACTTGTCATTCGCGCGGGCCATGGCCATGTTTTCCATGAGTTTTATGCACTGTTTTCAGAGAGGAAGAAGGTAGAATGTCGCACACAGTCAGGAAGCTAGTTTTGACACGAAGAGGTCCGATATTTCAAGTTGAGAACGAAAGATACAAGTGAGACATTATAGTATGCGTGGCATTAGCGATTTCTTGGAGAATTACTTCGTTTGAATGATAACTCACCAGTTTTCAACTTCAACACCAATCGCCGAGCGTTAAATTTTTTTTGATTGTCCTTAGCGGCCGAAAGGTCACCTAGTGGGAGACTCAAGAGCAAGGAGCCCCTGAGTTGCTAACGCATAGCTGATGTAATTTAGTCACTCGGTCACTCCCAGCATAGAAATCAGTAAACAAAATATTCGCGTCCGAAAGCAGGCGACGAAGAAAAAGTTCTGGAAAAGATCCAGGGATCGGTGCGAACACGTCCGGGAGGCTCAGTGAACCGTGATGCAGACCTGTTGTACAATGTAGGTGAATTTTTGACACAAATTTTGGATGGCGAGGTGTGACCCGATCGACCTTACAGGCCATGGAGAATTCACCCATGACATCAACGTTCGTTCCTCAGCCAGATTCAATAGTCTGTTCGGAAGAGAGCATGCGAAATCTAGGGAGATAGCGTCGAGAACATGCACCTATTTGGCGGAGACGAGATCAAGATCATGTGAGTCGCCATGTTACTTCAAGTTAACCCATATTGAACGACGCTCACACCTGTTCAAAGTGTGCTGCATTTTGCGCTCCCGAAAACAACACGTTTGGTACAGATGACGAGGACATCACCATCTGCGAGTCGGACGGCGCAGGCGTGCATCTGCCTGGCCCCAATGCCCCAAACTCGAATGCGAGTCAGAAGATCCATTTTCTCAAATTGCGCAAACTTGTCTCTCGTCCTCTCGCATCACCGAGACAGCACACTCACACACTGAACCATCCTAGGGACTGTACATACCATACGAGGTTTACAAGGTGCATCTCGAGATTCCGACGATGAACTTGCGTACGTACCTTCTCGGCTCAAAAGCTCTATACATCTGATTCGCAAAGTCCTTAAGCAAATCAGGTATCTAGGGCACGTTGGCTGGTCTCCGCATTGATCCTAATAGCAAGGACAAGGAAAGGGATTGATGTGAGTAGTAGGACGACACGAAATATGGCGAATTATTTCCGTATACATCGATTTTTATCCGTCAGTCTAATTCGCGCGACCAATTCAGAGTACGGCGTCTAGTTGGAAGAGACGCATGTATGTCCTTTTTTGTGCGTCTGTGAGGCATGGGCTACGCGAACCCAGAGGTCAGACCCACGCACAAAACCAAATTACTGCTGACCCACAACGAGCTGTTAGGCACGTCCATTTCCAGGATACCATGCGCTGCCAGTAGCAGCGGATATATGCATCGTCTCAAGTGAGTGCGCAAAAGTAGAACATGGGGATAGGCGAGTACATTGACCTGCCACGACCATTTTCGATCGTGTGTCGTGATCCCCAATTTCAATAGTCATATCATGCCATCCATTCGCTATACAACACCTGTCGTATATCTGAGTGTTGGCAAATCAGAGATCATGTGAGTTGAGGCATGGCAAAAGCTATCTACTTGCGTTTGGGGGGATGACGTACTAATGTCTATACTTACCTCGATGTTTCCCTTTCGCCGTTCTCCCTGTACATCACGGATCACTGAACCATAAATCATGCATTCGCCATACGTCCATTCCATTGCTCCAGTGCTCTCCCTAGTCCTCAACACCACCGTAGAAGAGTTGGATAGCACAATCGATCATTCCCGTTGAGCCAATCGACCGTGCAATGGTAACACTACTGCGAAGGCGTGACGATCAACATTATGAAGTTACCGCCAAGAAGCGTAAAGCGCGTGCATGTAGCTTATTTGGATGGCAGATTTGAGATGTCTCCCAACTCGGAGGTACGGCATTTGCATATCGTCCGCAAGGAATTGGTAAAAAAAATTGGCTGAGGTCCTTTTCCCTTCCAGACTGGCAGGTCCCACAGGGTCGTTCGGTGTGTGTCGTATCAGCTCCAGGAAAAATTTCTCCCTATTTCCCTATGAAGGACCAGCACGAGTTACAGACAGCGTGGTAAAGCATAAGTACTCCTAGATAAGGCTTTGATGTGGCTAGTGCGTTAGCTCCGAGTCCCAATTACTGCGTGGAACAGAGTGCGCGTCTGCTTCGGGATTCATTTACCAGGTCGAGTGCCGTTAAGGACTGGATGTCAGTAAACGGTCGAAATGTCGACGCAGCGTTCTAGGAGGTTCTCTCGATCGAGGAGATGTACTTGGCACTGGTGGCTGTGCAACTCACCTCTTTTACTTTTAAACTTTCACTGCGGTCAGGCAATGGCACCCCATAACTCTGTCCTTCCGCATGCCCTGGAAACGCCAGGAATAAAGAAACTTCGAGGTAAGCGTGTTGTGCTCGCATCTACTAGCCCACGACGGAGGGATATCCTTCAAACGCTCGTAAGCATGGCCACCCAACGTTCACTGCCCCCCACCGTGACGTTCAATAAAGGGTCTCGCACCTGAGATCGTTCCCTCAACGTTCGCCGAAAACTTGCCCATGTCCTCGTTCGAGCAGATCCACGAGTATCCGGTGGCGACTGCGGTACACAAGGCGGTAGAGGTATACGAGCGACTTGTTGTGAGTATGAATCAATCCAGACACGAGAGAGAGAGAGACGACCGTGGACGACATGCGCACGGTGACATCATCATAGACCGAGAACCCAGATGATCCTCCGGATCTCGTCATTGGCGGTGAGTTTAAATCTCGTTTTGTGCTCCTCTTTCCTTTGACCAAAGATAACAGCGGATACGGTGGTGTTGACGCACGCTCTGCCGTCGACGACGCTCGAAATGGAGACGGGTACACGACAGGAAGTGTTGGAGAAGCCCATATCCAAGGCGGACCATCTGCGCATGTTGCAAGACTTGAATGGGAACGCATGTGAAGTCGTTACGGGGGTGTCGTTGGGTGAGCATGTTTTCGTTTCCCGAGCGGTGTTTCTTTATCTCTCCTCTCCCTCGGGTGTGTAGTGTACCCGGTTCTCACAGCACCGGGTTATGTGACAAGGTGAACCACTCTTCTTCGCTCTTCGGCTTTCGTTGCCGTTCACTACCAATCATGTGACAGGGAGATAGGCGAGAGGACGTTGGTCCATTTTGCGGACAATCCTCTCCACATTCTCAAAGCTTATGTCGAAAACGGGGAAGGGTTCGACAGGGCAGGTGGTTTTGCGATACAGGTAAGGCAGGCGCTCGTCCTCGCATCCTTGACAGCCCTCGCACTAAATCATACCTCAGGGTCTTGGGAGCATTCTCGTTCAAAAAATCGACGGTGACTATAACAACGTCGTTGGATTTCCTGGGGCGTCGTTCTTCCAATTCCTAGATACACTTGTGGAGGATGAGGTGGATTTCTTGGAGATATGAATTGTAGTTAGAACACAGCCACATTTGTGACAAATCGGGCAAGTGGCGGCACTGCCGCCTGCGAGTCGCTCGAGTGGGTCCGCAGTGCCAGCAGTGGTGGTGGCCAACAACTACTACTCTTATACTTATTCTTCTTCGCTTCATCTTTCATTCACTTACTCCACCACACCCTCTCCTCCTTGTTCTGCATCTCTTGTCTTGGGCATCATGTCGGGGTTCGCCGCTCTCATGGCGCTTAGCGCCTCACAGACAAAGGAAGCCCAAGGCGCCGTCCAGACCGCACTCGAGCAGCGTCAACGCAACGAAGCACTCAAACGCAAGAAACAAGAAGAACTAGAGCGCAAGGCCCGCGAGGAAGAAGCCAAGCTCCGTCAGAGGCGCTTCGAGGAAGAGAAGCGACAACAAGAGCAGGAGGCCAAGCGGGCCACGGAGGAGGCACGACGAGTTGCCGAACAGACGCGGCGCGAAGAGGAGGCGCGAAATGTGCTGTTGTATGGCCCTAAAAAGGCCAAGCAGCAGGGGCCGAAATGGCCAACGTCGCAGTCCGGGCTCAAGGAGGAAATGAGGAGACGACGGCTGGCAGGAGACCTGGTGGATAACGACGTCGACGACGGGTCGGTTGCGATGGCGCTGACGAGGGAAGAGAAACGTCAGCGGAGGACGGAGGCGGAGATGCGCCGAACCTACCAGCTCAAGCGGTCGTCGTCAGGGTTTCTCGGCAAGGCCGGTCGACGACTCCCGGGTGGGGCCATCGATGCCCCAGCATCAGCGGGGGGCTCAGACTCGGGGGCCTCTGCGCAGTCGGTGAAAGCCCGGCTCGCTGCACTCCCCAACACGCTGACCAAGCTCAACGTGGTCAAGCGGGACACAAGGACGATCGACGAAATTCTACAGGACAGGGCGAAGGCGAAGAATACGACGCTCGACGGAGACGATGCGCGGGATTTCAACGACTGGTTCGGCACGGCCAAGAAGAAGGACCCAGCATCCGTTTCCGCTACACAGTCCAGCGAGGGGCTCAGCATGTCTTCGCCCTCCTCCAGTGCGAATTCGCCGAGACCGGTGGGCACGAGTGAGTGTCGTTTCTTTTCTGCTTTCGACCCGCATCTATCGGTTATGGTACCCAACTATCATGGTCATGCACAGGGCCTGCGTCGCAGCCGCCGGCCAAGTCGCAGACTCCGGCTGCCAACGGCAAGACGGTGTCGAACCTGGCTGGTGGAAAGTCGTCCTCGCAGTCCAAATCTGCGCTGAGTACCAAGACGTCGTCGATGATCCCAAAGTTCTCTTCCGCCGCCAAGCCTTCGCGCTCCAGGAGCCCCGTCTCGAAATCACACGCCACCAAATCAGGGTCTACTTTCGTATCGAGTGGTGCGCCTCTTCGATCGGGAGGAGGGGTCCCTCCCAGGAAGCGACCCCGTTCTCCCTCGCTCTCGCTCTCACCTCCTCCACCGAAGCGACGGGCGTCTGAACCCGGGAACTCGCTGAGCTCTGAGATATGGAAAATGTTTGGCAAGGACCGGACTTCGTATGTCGCGCGGGACGTGTTTAGTGACGACGAGGACATGGAGGCGGACGCGGACGATTTGATGAAGGAAGAGATGCGAAGGTGAGTCTGACATCCGTCTGGTCCGTTTCCTTGCGCGCTTACCCTAACGACCCACGTTCAGTGCTCGGCTTGCGAAGCGCGAAGACGAGATAGCGCTAGAGGAGGAGAAACGACACGAAGACGAGAAGCGGAGGCGAAAGCGCGAGCGCGAGATACGGGAGAGACAGGGCATGTGAACACGCTATGCGCTCGTTGGTGTCTGCCGATCGAGGCTCCGCGTATATCCCCCTGCTGAAACTTGCATCGTGCGCGGATGGAGGTTCCTACGACGTCCCGCACCCGACCTCTGCTTTTTGTTCCACGCAAATTTGTTGAGCTGGAAAGACTTGGACGCACATCAACTGTCTCTGTCTCGGTTGTTGTTCTTTCTTCTGTTCTTGAATTATCTAGATGCAACCAGGTACCCCAGGAATCGACACAACTCATATCATCATCATCGTCATCATCACTCACTACACTTATTATCATGCCTTTTTTCGCGAGGTAGGATGTTTTCGCTCGGAAGCACGAGACCAACAATAACCTATATATCTATGTCTTCTCTGTCTTTTCTTCACCACACACGTTTTCCTCTTTTGTTTCTTTGCTTTTGCTTTTCTTTGTACCACCGTGATTGTATTCGCAACACGAGGGCTAAATGCCGTATTCTCATACTCGCATGCATCTGAGATTCCCTCACCAATGAATATTACATGCCGATTTGTGTAAGGCTTGACGAAACCAAGAACGAACCGATATCCCATGTCTGGAACTTTGGAACGCAATATGTGTAGCGAATTCGGTGTGGTGTGGCGGTGCGGCGGTCGCGACGCGTCCGAGTCTTACTCTGACCGAATCTTTACCCCGCCATTGCCATGGATATCGATAACAACGACGGTAGGGCTCCTAACTTCTTGCGAGCACTGGCTGACGTGCGTAGTCAAGCTCTGGATTTTACTGGGGAATGAGATCTTTCTCAGTCCAACAGTCGACGCGCGAGAACCACTCGCCAAGTTGTTGCAAGATTTTGCCAAGGATAACCTTGGGCCCGCAAACATCTTCGCCAATGTTCCCAGCATCAATGAATGCAAATTTTACAAATTTGACAGGCCAATCCTAGCTACTGGGTTCCCAAAACTCGTTGCAGACACTTGTCTAGCCACGCGTAGCACTTGGGTTGAGGTTTCGGTGTTGGACAAGATCGAAAGCCTTGTGGACGAACATAAGTTTCTTTGTTCTGATTATGTCTGCTTGGTTATCGAGTTGCCGCAAGGTGAGTATATGCATTTCTTGTCGCTCACGCTGTTCGCTGAAACGTCAAGGAAGGGCAAGTTACGAATGAGTCACAAAGATCGCATGGCGTCCTCTTCAGCCACCTGCAAATCATCTTGACAGATATCAAATCGTGGTCGTTACAAGACGTTCAGTACAACCTGAAAGGAGGCGTATTCCTGGGCCACGGCGAACTCCGAACGGAAGCCCAGATGATCCAGCAGGTGGAGTTGTCATTGGCGGAACGACGTCCTCGACCCGTAAGTGTTAACTAGGTTCAACATATGTTACTCACCATTATGATCAGCCCCATCGAATTGGCTTGAAACGACCTCGCCCTGTGAGTACTGACCAGTCTTATCATACGCTACTGAGTATCCCGACCAGACAAATTCTGAAAACGAAGAAGAAGCTCTGTTTCAGCTAGCATCATCAATTGAGCATTTCGATCGATATTTTTGGCCCCCGACGAATGCGCAACCGCACACGGCAGAAGTTATTCGTGAATGCGCCGCATTTTATGCCCTTCATGTTTCTCGCGAAGACGTGTGGGGGGTTTCCAACGACCCCTCGTCCGCGTTCAAGGGGAGCTATCTGTCGTCCCATTTTTTCATGCCTCCGTTCTACCGGTCACCGGACTCCCGGATAAAGTTCAAACAGTACGTGGGCTCCATCTCTAGGACATTGTTTCTCATGTTTTCACACAGGGAGATGCAATGGACATTCCCTATCTTTTTGAGTACGCACGGGGAACAATCCGTTTGGGTAAAGTACAATCCGCGGAGCGATTTCGGTGTCTTTGCGCAGCGCTTTTTATCATTCATGCTATGCGAAGTCGCTTCTGAACCAGCTGAAGATGACCGATGGCGCATGCTTCTTCAAGCCACTGCCATCGCGCGCGTCGGGTATTATCTAGAGAAGTCACACATCGGAAACAAGCCATTTTTCATCACCGCCGTATATCTCACACATGAATTGACGGCATCGCGTTATATCGTCATGCAGACGAACGAGGAGGGCCAGGTTTGTTTGCATGGTTATCTCGTGCGAAGAAAAGAATAACACATATCACAGGTCTCGATTGCGGAAACTCAATATGATCTTCTCCAAGCTGAACGACGAGTGGACTTCCTGAAGGAAATGTTCAACCTCAGGGCGAGAATGGAAGAGATGGCGTCGAATCTGGATGACGCAAAGAGGGATAGCCTCATAGTAGTCAATGCAGCGGTTCGTGATCCTCCGCTTTGACTTCGCACCAGAAAACTACGACGCAACGGACCCCCACTCTTCATGCTGTGCCAGAAGATCTTTACGAGCGCGGTGCGGGCACTCCATTTATCGAAGACTCCGAGATCGTCGCACGCCTAAATGCCATGAGATACGAAATTGACGTGGTACTCTTTGACGTGCGTAGTTTGTTACGTTCCATTGATTTTTCACTCTTGTTACCACCTTAGTACAAACATGTAATAATGATGTCTCACAAATCCAATCGCCTTGACCGCAGGTTCATCAAGCTTACGGACAGCGCACAAGAAGTGGAAGTTTTGGAGTATCTAGCAAGAATTAACTCCCCTGATAACCACACGATCACTGATGTCCATGTTTGGATACGCAGTTCGGGAGGGTTTGCCATCCACACCCCATCAGGTGGTGCTCCTTTGACAGCACTCCTTCGACCCAACGAAAATGTATGGTCCGCTGCCACACAACTTGTTGAGGGGGTCGCATTTATGCACAGGCATGGTGTTGCCCACCGAGATATCAAGCCATCAAATGTGCTCATTCCACCAGATGGTGGTCGCCTTTCAATCATTGACTATAGTGTTTCAATGTTCGTCAAAGTTCCGGAATGCAAATCTCACAGTGTAGTTGGTACGGAGGGATTTATGGCACCTGAAGTCAGGAGCGGAGATGCCTACTATCCCATTCGGGCTGACTTGTGGTCTTGTGGCAAGACACTGAAAGCGCTCTGTTGTCTCTGCCAGCATCCACGCACATGACATTTGTCATGGATATCTCGAAAGAGTTGATGAACGCTGACCCAACTCAGCGGCCGACCATGTTGGAGGTGCTGAATCACATGGCAACCTTTGACTCGCTCAAGTCGGTCGTCAGGTAAGTAAATTTGTCTCTCTGGAATTTGTGGCAGTAGTCATTTCACATTTTATTAGTACCTATGTTGTTTCTGGAACACCTCCATCGGTGTTGGCATCGTATCTGCAACCTGATGGTGTGCAACCCGAAGAGATGCTGTTCGGGCAACAAGGGGCATTGCACACTGGCAGCATGGCGCTCAAGGTGAAGGAAAGCGCGGCGAACGAGCGGCCTGCGATCTTGCGCCCAGCGAGAGATGCGCGGGAGATCCTGAAAGAGGTGGTGGCAAACGGAGAGGAAAGCTTGGTACTAGGGGTATTCTGAGTGTGTCCTTTGGAGCATATACCATCGACTTGGATGAGCGCTGAGCTGCGACTGACACGCATGTTTCGGTTTGTTTTTGTACGCGTTAGAGGGATAGTCGGTAGATGAGAATGTCTGTGTCATCCTCACCGTCGCTCGTTGCCATTTCTTGCTCGAGATCGTAAATCTCGATGTCAATCTGCTCGGCTTCGTGTCATGCTTCTTCGAGCTCCGAGTCGTCCTCGAGAGTCTGCACTCTGGCGAGGGCGCGTGCCGCGAGCTCCTGCACCTGTCGTTCGTACGCCTTGTTGAGTTTACTGAGGGCGATTCCGTGTGCCCGTCGCAAGTTGCGATCCGGGTGACGAAGCCGAGAATTGGATTTGCGCTGTCAGATGCCAGCGAGTCGTGACGCGTCTTACTCGTTGACCATCGAATCTTTACCCCGCCATGGCCATGGATATCGATAACAATGACGGTAGGTCTCCTGACTTCTTGCGAGCATTTGCTGACGTAGCGCAGTCGAGTTCTGTATTTTACTGGGGAATGAGGTCCATCTCGGTCCAACAATCGACACGCGACAACTATTCACCAAATTGTTCAAGGATTTTGCCAAGGATGACCATGGGCCCGCAGACATCCTCACCAATATTCAAATCAAGAAATGTAAATTCTACCGATTTAAAGAACCAGTACTAGTAAATAAGTCGCTAGAAGAGACCTCGAAGGTTTGTTTGGCCACGCGTAACACTTGGGTTGAGGTTTCGGTGGTGGACAAGATCGAAAGCCTTGTGGACGAACATAAGTTTCTTTGTTCTAAATACGTCTGCTTGGTTATCGAGTTGCCGCAAGGTGAGCATATACATTTCTTGTCGCTCATGTTGTTCGCTGAAACGTCAAGGAAGGGCAAGCTACGGATGAGTTACAAAGATCGCATGGCGTCCTCTTCAGCCACCTGCAAATCATCTTGACAGATATCAAATCATGGTCGTTACAAGACGTTCAGTACAACCTGAAGGGGGGCGTATTCCTGGGGCACGGCGAACTCCGAACGGAAGCCCAGATGATCCAGCAGGTGGAGTTGTCACTGGCGGAAAGACGCCCTCGACCCGTAGTAGGTGTTAACTGCGTTCAACATATGTTACTCACCATCATGATCAGGCACCTCAAACCCATCGAATTGGCTTGAAACGACCTCGCCCTGTGAGTACTGACCAGTCTTATCATACGCTACTGAGCATCCCGACCAGACAAATTCTGAAAAAGAAGAAGACGCTCTGTTTCAGCTAACATCATCAATTGAGCATTTCGATCGATATTTTTCGCCCCCGCAACCGCACACGGCAGAAGTTATTCGTGAATGCGCCGCATTCTATGCCCTTCATGTTGTTCGCGAAGACGTGTGTGGGATTTCCAACGACCCTTTGTCCGCGTTCAAGCGGAGCTATCTGTCGTCCCATTTCTTCATGCCTCCGTTCTACCGGTCACCGGACTCCCAGATAAAGTTCAAACAGTACGTAGGGTTCCATCTCTAGGACATTGTTTCTCATGTTTTCACACAGGGAGATGCAATGGATATTCCCTATCTTTTTGGGTACGCACGGGGAACAATCCGTTTGGGTAAAGTACAATCCGCGGAGCGATTTCGGTGTCTTTGTGGAGCGCTTTTTATGCCCACTCATGCTATGCGATGTCGCTTCTAAACCAGCTGAAGATGACCGATGGCGCATGCTTCTTCAAGCCACTGCCATCGCGCGCGTCGGGTATTATCTAGAGAAGTCACACATGCGAAACAGGCCATTTTTTATCACCGCCATATATCTCACACCTGAATTGACGGCATCGCGTTATATCGTCATGCAGACGAATGAGGAGGGCCAAGTTTGTTTGCATAGTTATCTCGTGCGAAGAAAAGAATAACACATTTCACAGGTCTCGATTGCGGAAACTCAGTATGATCTTCTCCAAGCTGAACAACGAGTAGACTTCCTGAAGGAAATGTTCAACCTCAAGGCGAGAATGAAAGAGCTGGCGTCGAATCTGGATGACGCAAAGAGGGATAGCCTAATAGCAATCAATGCAGCGGCTCATGATCTTCCGAGTTTAACTGCGCACCAGAAAACCATGACGCAACGGACTCCCACTCTTCATTCTGTGCCAGAAGATCCTTACGATCACGGTGCGGGCACTCCATTTGCCGAAGACTCCGAGGTCGTTGCACGCATAAATGCCATGGGATACGAAATGGACATGGTACTCTCTGACGTGCGTAGTTTGTTTATGTTCCATTGATTTCTCACTCTTGTCACCACCTTAGTACAAACATGTCGCAATGATGTCTCACAAGTCCAATCACCTTGACCGCAGGTTCATCAAGCTTACGGACAGCGCACGAGAAGTGGAAGTTTTGGAGCATCTAGCAAGAATTGACTCCCCCGATAACCACACGATCACTGATGTCCATGTTTGGACACGCAGCTCGGGAGGGTTTGCCATCCACACCCCATCAGGTGGTGCTCATTTGACAGCACTCCTTCGACCCAACGAAGATGTATGGTCCACTGCCACACAACTTGTTGAGGGGGTGGCATTTATGCACAGGCATGGTGTTGCCCACCGAGATATCAAGCCATCAAATGTGCTCGTTCCGCCCGATGGCGGTCGCCTTTCAATTATCGACTATAGTGTTGCAACCTTCGTCAAAGGCCCTGGAAGCAAATCTCACAGTGTAGTTGGTACGGAGGGATATATGGCACCTGAAGTCAGGAGCGGAAATGCCTACGATCCCATTCGGGCTGACTTGTGGTCATGTGGCAAGACACTGAAAGTGCTCTGTTGTCTCTGCCGGCCATCCACGCGCATGACATTTGTCATGGACATCTCGAAGGAGTTGATGAACGCTGACCCAACTCAGCGGCCGACGATGTTGGAGGTGCTGAATCGCATGGCAGCCTTCGAGTCATCAAGTCGGTCGTCAGGTAAGCAAATGTGCTCTCTGGAACTTGTGGTGATAGTCATCTTCACATTTTTATTAGTGTCGGCCCGGGGCATCAAAATCAAAGTACATCGTCATGATTGAAAACACTATGTACCTATCTTCTGGAACGCCTCCGTCAGCGTTGGCATCGTATACCACTCTTGCAACCCGAAGAGATGCTGTTCGGGCAACAAGGGGCGTTGCACAGCATGGCACTCAAGGTGAAGGAAAGCGCGGCGAACGAGCGGCCTGCGATCTCGCACCCAGCAAGAGATACATGGGAGATTTTGAAACAGATGGTGGCGAATGGGGAGGAAAGCTTGGTGGGGGTATTCTGAGTGGGTCCAAAGTGTGTGACGATGTATATATATTCGACTTGGACATGCGCTAAACTCCTATGGCGTTCCAAACCCCGAAAAATTACATGTTGTGCGCGTGATACACGTTAGCGCGACAGAGCGGTTTAGGTGTGCGCGATAGAGAGACAAGTCATGCCATATCTTTATTTCAATGACAAGATGTATTTCATTCCAGTTCCTTCGTTGACTTAGCAGTTCTGGTGTATGGAAAGGGATCTTGGGCTTGTCCCGTGTAGTTTGGGATATGACTGTGGATCAGGACAGTACTCAACTAACTCAAGTCGTCGTGAAAACGTCATGTTCAGCCCCCTGACCAGGATATCTCAAACGGACGAGGTCTATCAAATCAATATTATATGTGACTGCGGGTATAGATAGGCGTCTCTTACCTGCTCGGACGCCCTAATTCTCGTGTGTGCACTGAATTAAACCGATTTCCTCGGTGCTACAACAAAAAATGGTTGGCGCGCATGTCACCATCCGAACGAGGGAGGAAGCGTCTGCTCGGGTTTGTTCTCGAACTCTCCCATCGCCCCTCATCATCTCCGAAGTTTGACACGAAGGTGGGAACACATCACGAAAATCGCCCAAAAAGATCTCTGGACTTGTTAAAAATTGAATAAAATTCTGGAGTGGTAAGTGAGACGACGAGTCGAGCGACGCAGCTCTCCGATCGAGCAGATGGATCACTCACGAGCTGAATGAGATTTCTAACCAGAACGACATACGTGTCCTTCTTCAGGAATCTCCGCAACGGGCGTACCTCGTTCGTGGCCAGCAACCTCACGTCCTGTTCTCGGCCCTCGCTCAGCTCGTGTCCGTGGTGGGCTTGCTTGCTACTCGAGCGTTTCGGAGCCTGATGACAGGAGGTCGGGCAAGTGAGGAATCTGTCCGATGGTAAAGGACGACAAGAGGAGTTTGCCGCGGCGGTTGGCCAGGGCACGAGCAAGGGGGAGCCGCGTTCTTGCCAACTCCTTTGGCCCTCCGGCCGTCCTTGCATCAGATTCAAATCCTGTTCAATAGAGGATCGGATCCTCCTCGTTCCAACGGTTCGCGTTGTTCCTCCGCCGTTCAGATGATCCCGACGGCGCTGTTGACAGCAAGGTATCAGGGCTAGCAACTACTAGAAAACGACCACGCACCTACGACGCGGCTCCGTGTTGAACATTGAACGTTGAACGTCGAACCTGACCGGATGCTCAAAGTTACATACATATAGTCCTGTCGACGCGCCGAGCGAATCCAATATAATATTCATCGTCCTCTCATTGATCTTAAGTAAACCGGAAAACTTCAGCCCCTCAGGCCGCGTGTACACCTGACGAGTGGCAGTGGACTATGTATTAGGGAAGGTATGTGGCCCTGTCAACGTTCGTGAAGTCATCACCTTCAATGGTGCCGTCCTTTCATACACCTCTGACTTCCTGAATCACAGCATTAGTATCCATTTACTGTGACCTTAAGGAAACAGGCCTTGGACGTCTTCCAAGTCCTACCAGCGCTTTACAGCATCACATTCCTATTTTGTTCTTTTTCAGTCATGGCCGATGTAAAGCAGAGATAGACGCTAACATGAGGCGAGAAGAACGTTGGCTGTACCAATGCACGTGCTTCCTGCGCAAAGGATTGGGTACTGCATTCGCACTTTCATTCCATTCCCATCCCTCGCGTTCTGTTCCCTTCACCCGTCCTGCAACAGAGTATGCAATCAATGTCCATGTCCTCCTCTTCAATCAGGTGAGTTCCCCACTATCAACTTTCCGGTCACTTACCAAGATGATAGGTCCTCTTGGCCCAGATCTTTCGTTAAAGGTCGCCCGCTGGTTGACCTCACAAATAGAATTGAAAGCCATTCCGCCATTCGGGCCTCTGGTGGCGCATTCAGTGATGTTTACCAATGCTGGTGCAGAGGCATAACCGGGTCTTCATCCCAGGTACGATATCCTGTTTTTGCTGGTCAATACCTCTCTCATCTCCTTTAGGTTGCTGTGAAGGTCCTTAGATATTACGAGTCCCCAAATCCAGAACAAAACCAGAGGCAACTAGACCGGCTAAACAACGAGGTCAATTCAATTCCATTTAAGATGTGTTCGTTCGTCTGATCACGTTTTGTTGGCAGGTCCGTCGCGAGCTGGGTCTTTTGAGAAGACTCGAGCACCCGAATCTCGTTCCCCTGCTCGGTGTGGCGACCATCTTTGGGCCAGCGCTCGGGGTGGTGTTTCCCTGGATATCGCACGGCACATTGCACACGTTCCTGAAGAACGGGACACTCACATTGATAGAAAGACTACAATTGGTTGGTTATGGAGTCGTGGTTTCAAATTGCCGATGCTGACGATCTGCAGGTGCATGGCATCGGATCCGGTCTGGAATATTGTGGGTTCTCAGAAAACGCACTACGATCCCACATTTTCTGATGATATTGATAGTACATTCAAACACTGTATTCCACGGAGACCTGCACAGCGTATGTTTATGACCTTTGTTTTGATATTCGCTCACCTTTTACCAGGGAAACATACTCATTGATGAGGACCAAACACCGCTGATCAGTGATTTCGGACTAGCGTGCACGATCGAGAAATTGCAGCCTGGGCTGACATATATGCAACCATTATCGAACACGAACCACGGGTCGCCCAGATGGGCAGCACCCGAGCGGCTCGATGGAAGCAAACCACACCCGTCGGGGGACATTTATTCGTTTGGGTGCATCATGTTCGAGGTAATGTGACGGTTCCTGTTGTCCTCACAGCCACCAGACCAACTTCTCGAGCAGGTGTTATCCGGCGAGGTGCCATGGAAGGAAAAGACGGACTGCAAGGTGATCGCTCTGAAGCTGACGACGCATGAATTACCCTCTCGCCCGGAGCGTGGTATAATTCGAAACGAGCATTGGAAACTGATGGTGCGGTGCTTGTCAGCACGTCCACAGCAACGCCCCAGGGCAGGCGAGGTCGTAGTAGCGGTGCACACGTTTTTCTCAAAGAAGCAGGATGTTGACTGGCGTAATCGGGATATCCCCGAATTTCAAATCCTTTTTTTTTTAAGTTACCGGACCTGAAATGAACGGACCTTTACCGGAAATGAAGTTGAACATTGACTAAATATAGTAACTTGCCTATCATACCATTCGAACAATACCACAGCCCTCCGTCGAGTCCGGGCCCACCTGGACCCTGGATTCTGAATGGGTTGTTGTGGCCGGTGCCATTTTTATTTGTAAGTACAAAATGCTACATATATAACCATACTATGGCTGACACGGCGCGGATCAAACATTATCAATGCAATCATTGTAAGTAAAGTACCAACATACAAGTGTGATTAAGATGAGACGGTTGAATGCTACTTATAGATAGATGGCTAAAGAAGATGAAGACCGGTCGGAGAAGAATGAAGACACTCACGAACTGAAGAACTTGCTCCGACAGACGCAGACTTCGCGGCCGTGCACGAAGACCGTACCAGGCTACCCAGAGTGCCACCCCACGCGGCCAACCTCGGACTCGCTCAACCCATCTGTGCTCACCCACTTGACCGTCGACGACGGACCGAGATAGCTCGGCGTCTCGGTTCGATACGACACACGCCCGTCGGACGAGACGAAGACAGTATTGAACGGACTGTCCTGTGCCAACGAAAAGTTCATGGTGGTTCGGAAACTGAGGGATCAGTCGATGACGGCGGGGTGGAGTAGAAAAGGACGTGCAGGGGCAGGGGAGGGAAGGGAGAAGGGAGGGGGAGGGAGAGAGCCGGCACGCCAGGTCGAAGTCATGTTCGTCGGCGGCGGCGGCGGGCTCGTCGCGTTCGTCGTCGTCGTCGTCACGTCCAGGGGGCGTGCGCTGGCATGGCGGCGTGGACGGGGTCTGGCGTCTGGTGGGTGAGGGAGGGGGAGAGGGAGAGGCGGGCACCCACCTCGTCACGTTTTACGCAGTCGTCGTGTCGTCGTCGCGTGGCATCCTCACTGGCGCTGGTGGACCTGTCGTCGTCACGTTGCACCGTCGTGCAGTTGTGTTGTCACATCGTGGATAGGGTTGCACACGGGTACGGGTAACACCGCGGTGTTTGGCCCACGGGTATGGCGGGTACGGGTGCGGTGTTCAATGGGCTAACCCGTGCCAACACCGTGTACCCGTGCTCACGGTGTACGGGTATGCGCGGGTATATGTCCGGGTGGCGGTGACCCTGCCAACTTCCGATCGGAGTCACCCTACCGACCCACTGGCAGCTTCCACAGCTGATCTGCATTCTGCAATGTGCTTGGAGTATTCCACATCGACGACAATCTTTTCACTGTCAACTTGAATCTCGATATTAGCATATGCTGCCACAACTCTCGGCCTGCACGGAATTCTGACATGGTTGCTTCCCAGCGACTTGTGAAATGGCACAGGGTGAATCCGGGTGATGACTATAAACTTGCAGCCTCTGTCGAAAGTCGCAAAATTGCACTGCCGCCATGCCCCCCCAACTGCCATCTACTTCTGAATCAACCTCTCGTCGAGTCTTGAAGCTTGCCAACCCTTCCAGACAAACTGTTGCGGTGGTCTCGCGCCCGACAATCGTCATTCCGCCACAAAAGAGACTCAAGGCTGTGGAGCCTCAGCCTGTGACATCTGAGTCGCAACCTAACAGTGAGTTTATCTTGTCCTTCCTATCTGATACTCATGCATCTTGGTATTGTCAGAAAATGCTGTACGGAGTGACTCACCAGACTCGGACATCGAAATCATGGAACCTGAAGCCTCCGGTGTAGAGGACCCTGAAACACAGTTAGGTGAGTGTTTGAGGTAACCCGACAGCATATGAGTCTATTGACGGATTCACCAGCTGCCCTCAAAAAACTTTGGCGGTCGCCAATTTACTCGTTTTTCAAGCTGGATGCCGTTGCAGTTGATTATGTCGATGGTCGCCTCACACATTTTTTCCCTTGTGGTGCACAAAAGTGCAAGTCTTCTGGTGGTGGTGTCCGTCGTTACCAGGACTCTAAGGACAAGTCGTCTACCGCTAATCTTAAGCATCATGCTATCATGTGTTTCAGCAAGGAAGCTGTTCAGAGTGCATGCAGGGGCATTATTCCAAGCGGCCCAAGTGGAACGATTTATACTGCATTTGGTCGCCAAAGTTACCAACCAACAGCTCGGCGTACCCTCTGCATGTATACCAATGACGAGATGAGGTAAGAAATATCTTTCAGTATCCATTCTCGCCTGATGGGGCCACATCACAGGGCGCAACTTGTTTGTTGGATCACGGAAGATAACCGCCCTGTTAATATAATCAACGATCGTGCTCTGTGTGGTCTCCTCACAGCTGGACGGCCCGGGATTACTCTGCCATCTCGGACAACCATTTTGCGCGACATACGCGTATCGTTCATGAAATGTCAAGAACACGTCGCCAAGTTGCTTCAGGTTGGTGTTTTGTTTTTGTTCTCGATGTCTCTTATAGTCGTTACAAGGAATACCCTGGTCGTCTTCACTTTGCCACCGATGCCTGGACTTCGCCCAATCATCGTTCTTTTGTAGCATGGACAGTGCATCTCGAGCATAACGGTGAAATACTTACGTTTTTGCTCGACGTCACTGAGGTTGCTGAGGTAAGTAAACACCGTTGCAATGCTATGATATGTCCTAATGTTCCTATGAGTTACACACTGGTATCACACTGGCGAGAGCATTCCAGAGCATGCTTGAACAATTTGGCCTCACCAAAAAGGTTGGGATCGTCTTTCACCTCCCACAGCACCCAGAAAATTCACTCGCCAAGTGTGCCAGAGAGTGGTGATGCTAATGATGCCATATCCACTCACTCATCATTCTGCCCTGGAAATCACAGTATGTGAGTTGTGTATTGTGGAATGTGCCAAGGAGTGGTGATGCTGATGATGCCATGTCAACTAATTCTCCATTCTGCCCTGGAAATCACAGTATGTGAGTTGTGTGTTGTGTAATGTGCCATGGAGTGGTGATGCTGATGATGCCATATCCACTCATTCTTTATTCTGCCCTACATATCACAGTATGTGAGCTGTGTGTTGTGGAGTGTGCCAGGGAATGGTGATGCTGATGATGTCATGTGACTCATGTCCACTTGTTCTTCATTCTGCCCTGCAAATCACAGCCTGTGAGTTGTGCAATGTGCATGTGCCAGAGAGTGGTGATGCTGATGCCATGTCCTCTCAATGCTCATTCTTTATTCTGCCCTGGAAATCACAGAAAGTGAGTTGTGGAATGTGGAATGTGCCAGAAAGTGGTGAAGCTCAAGATGTCATGTCTACTCATTCTTCATTCTGCCCTGCACATCATAGGAAGTAAGTTGTGTGTTGTGAAATGTGCCAGAGAGTGGTGATGCTGATGATGCCATGTTCCACTCATTCTTCATTCTGCCTTGCAAATCACAGTATGTGAGTTGTGTGTTGTGGAATGCCAGAGAGTGGTGATACTGATGATGATGTGTCCTCTCATCCTTTCTTCTGCCCTGCAAATTACAGTCAGTGAGTTGTGCTTTGTGGAATGTGCCAGAGAGTTGTGATGCTGATAATGCCATATCCACTCATTCTTCATTCTGCCCTGGAAATGACAGGGAGTAAGTTGTACTTTTTGAAATGTGCCAGAGACTTGAAGTTGTAATGTTGATGATGCCATGTTCCTTTTCTGCTTATTCTTGTTTGGAAATGATAGTTTGTGAGTTTCACTTTATGGAATCATCCAAAAGTAGTTATAGTAATGATATTATGTTTTCATTTCACTTCACAAATAACAGGTTGTGAGTTTATTTCTTGCACTATTAATAATCTGCATTTACGTCAAATTTTCAATCTGAAATTTATAGAGGGTATGGTGTTTATCATATTTTTTACAATGATAATCCAACTTCATTATGTCTTGGTCCATTTAGCTGGTGGGTTTTCTATTATATTTTCATAACCATCATAATTAACTTTCATCTGTTTGTGATTGATTATAGACTGTGAGTCATATCTTACCATAGTAACAAGTTGATAACCTTTCTTCTATGTAGGAGGTATATTTTTATCATGACATATGAGTTCAGCATTATTAATTAATCATACCTATTTTACAACTTCAATAGGAGGTATATACTATATTGTTTATCTTATGATTTATTTACCAATTTCTGCCAAATTTACAGGCTGTAAGTCATTTTTGATATCATTAATTTAATCTTTCCTAAAAATGTCATTTTTTTTACCTCCAGGATGTAAGTTTTTATGTTTCTATTGTTGGAAAACTTGAATATCTGATCTACCATTGCATTACATTCATTGTAGTCTGTAAGTGTTCATCATGTAAAGTGACCATCTCTCACTGTCATTTATAGATGGCGAATCTCTTTATGACATCATTTCTATTTACATATTGTAACATCATCTATTATAATCAGATTGTTCACAACCAGATAGTATGTGGATGCCTTTTTTGTCTAACATTTCATTATTTAGTCCAATATTGATAGCAGTCAATCTTCGATCCATTTGAACACTGATAGTATGGTAAATCCATTCTCTGTTTCACACAATAGCAAAGTAAAATTGAAGACCCATAGAATGCTCGAGGTACATGGCAGCAAGTTCTTCTACAATGTGTTGGTATGTTTTTTTTTTCTCCTCAAAAGATTCTTGTTCAAATGATGCTTTGTTTTTCAATTTATAGACACTATGCTTATTCTGGAGCACTCCTTCCATCTTTTCCACCACAAATATCCTCAGCCACTCACATCTGCTGCTAAAAAGTACAAGACATCACACATTCCTGCAAAGGTGAAATTAGCCATGGAGGAAGTTTTCAACCAATATAGAAAAGCGTCTAAGAAAGACAAGATTGAGATGATCTTGAATGTTGTTCTTCAGAACAGGATGAGTATGTCAAAAATACTGTATATTTAATATTTCATTCAATAACCAATATATTTATAGCACAACTATAAAGGACTTTTCATGAATGTCAGGACAAGTTGTTTTTGTGAAGCACCGACTCTGGAAGAGTGCTGTTACGATTGTCTCCAAGACTCTCTATGTACCTCTTTTCTCTTTCCTTTTGCTTCGCTTATCGCCTTTACCTCTTGTTCACCATGTATCATAGATCTCAGACGACTTCACACACTTCGTG